>JAXCLS010028402.1:0-14092 GCA_035584285.1 Agave angustifolia | reverse complement strand
CCGCTCAGAAGGTCTTCTTGATTGTGTTCACGTAAGCGTTTGGGGACCTGCTAAGACTGCATCGCTTGGAGGTCACATGTACTTTGTCTCTTTTATTGATAATTTATCTAGGCATTGTTAGATATATCCCATGAGACAAAGGTGTGAAGCCCTAGATATGTTGGTGAAGTGAAAAGGAAGAATGGAGAAGCAGATAGGTAGGAAGATAAAAGAGCTACAGATTGGTAATGTTGAAAGATACATGAACCAATTCCTTCGATTTGGCCAGAACACTGGTCTTGGTACTCACTTCATAGAAGGTATACATGGGTTGGCTAAGGAAGTAAACCGTTCCTTACTGGAGAAGATTCGGTGGTTGTTGTCTAATGTAAGATTAGACAAATCGTTTTGGGTTGAGGCGATTGTGTATGCTAGCCATCTCATAAATGGATCGACTACATAGGAGGTAAAGCTCCATTAGAAATTTGGTCTGGGAAAGCTGCTCAAGATCATGGTTTGCTGCGGGAATTTGAAAGTCTGACCTACTTCAGTGCCAAAGATGGCATGGTGAATCCGCGAGTAAAGAAGTTTGTGTTTTTGGGTGTCAAGAGAAGTATGAAAGGTTACAGGTTATGGAACCCCGAAAATAAGAGGATCGTGTTGAGTCGGCATGTCACATTTGATGAGACTTCAGTATTGAAGTCTACCGTCTCTCAGCAGGTGGAGAGGACGAAGACCAGGGAAGTATCGTAGTGGGTAGAGGTTGATGCTACTCCACCATCTCTAGTTGGTTCGGTATCAGTGAAGACTTCACCAGATGTGACACCGGGTGGAGATCGTATAGCCAGGGTTGATATTGAACAGGTTGAAGACATTGATGAGAATGTCGAATTGTTTGCAGCCATTGTAACCAAGGTAAAACCACGCACGTGGGTGAAGAAGCATGAATCTCAAGCTTGTAACCGCGATAAGCTCAAGTTGAAGGTCGTTGTTCTCCATGATGGCATTGAGGAGGTTCATATGACTCAGCCAGATGGGTTCGCTGCTGAAGATTCAGGTACAAGTGCTTAAGCTTGATGGAGCACATTTCAATGAACTACGGATGGCTTGATCCCTTGGGCAAGGTACGTAGGCAGCCGTAAAAACGCAGCCACATTTGATGATGCAACCCGTATGAAACTGTTTGGGTTCTCGAGAAGCTGATGGGGACTTCATGTAGAGGTAAAGAGTTGGGCTTCACGTAGAGTGAAGCATTGTAATCTCGAAGAACAGTTGATCTTCTGATGAGAAGATGGTTAAGCTTGCATAAGGGGGTGTGCATCCAGTTTGTTAAAGCCAATGATGGTGTTCGGTGTGTTCTACTCAGACTTGGTTGGACGGTCAGTTGAAGACATGTAGACTGGAGAGAGCGAGTCAATTGGAGAGTCAGTATTGGCTCATGATGAGTTCTTCGTGAGATCATGAAGTTGCTGAGTAAGAGACACGTTCGTTGGTCGGTATGTATGGTATTTCTCCTAAGGTGAAGTGATGGGAACGCATGTATGGTGCATTCTGATTGGATAGCTGAGCTGAAGTTGGAAGCTTTCAATTGATATTAGAGTTTGGTAAGGTTGCAGGTAGCGACAACAAACTCAATTTGGATCTGGTAAGATCAGTAAAAATTAATTGTACGTGTGCTGGCGATTCGTTTGAAGGAACATGTTTTGTCTGTTAGCAAAGTCGAGATCGTGTGTCAATTTCATCGAGATCGTGTGTCAATTTTGTTCGGAGTGCACAAGCCGAGATCGTTTATCGATTTCACCGAGATCGTGTGTCGATTTCGTTCGGAGCACTCAAGCCGAGATCGTGTGTCGATTTCGTCGAGATCGTGTGTCGATTTCGCCAGGTGATATATTAGAGTTCGCTGGAGTTCGGTTCAGATTTGAAAAATCTTCACCGAGGTGGAGTTTGTAGGGAGAGATAAGATAGAGGAGATAGAGGAAGATAGCACAGAGATGGAAGACAAAGGAGCGAGAAACGACGCGTGCAGCAGGCCTGAGAAGACCTCGATCGACCGCCCGGTCGACCGGAGGATGGACTGGTCTACTGGGCAGTCGATCGGTGTGCACGACGTGCACAGACGCAGACCGGTCGACCGCCCGATCGACCGTTGCATGGAAGCGGTCGACCGCCCGGTCGACTGACTGAAAGGAGCCATGTTTCTGTTGTGGCCGGTCGACCGGCGCGGTGGACCAAGGCATGGGTCGGTCGACCGACAGACGTGTTTTCTGCTGTCCTTTATAGATTCATATTCCTTTTCTGGTTGGGATCGAATCAATCGGGATTTTCTAAAACCCTACGACTCTGTGATTATAAATAAGGGCTAGAGCCCTATGTATTGTATCCCTGAAAATCTCTCTGAAAATCTCCCTGGAAATTCCTTGAAGAAGGAATAAGTTATAATTGATTGTTGAATCAATAAAATCTCTCTCCCCCTTACCCCGAGGACGTAGACACGTTGCCGAACCTCGTTAAATATTGTGTTGATTGCTTTTCTCTATTGTTATCTGTTCTTGTGCATGTTGGGTACATCTTCAGCAGCATCAGTCTTCGTCTGATGGATTCCTCAGAAAGGTTGTTGTGAAGGGCGCACGTGCACAACACCATGGGATATATTGAGATCTAATCTCTTGTATCACAAAGGATCTTGTGAAAATCACCTAAAAAGGGTGAATAGGTGTTGCTAATCAAATATGCAGAAATTTAAATAATCAAAACAATATCTACTGTAATTAACAATAAATAATAAGAAGAAAAAATAATAAACAAGAGAGAGTATAAAAATAAGCAAACCCTGCAAATATCAAGAAGTGTTATTGAGGTTCACTCTGTAGATCTATGTTCCCTCCAACTCATGTGGAGAAAATCCACTATCACCGATTTGTGAAACCGAACTAACGCTTACAAGTAACGATCCCTCAACATCAACTCGAAGCCGCAACTCCTACAACTACCTCTCTCTAGAGGTTCACTACAACAACAATAATAAGATTTGTGGCTGCACTTGATCACTAAAAACTCTCACAAACAGTAAACTTATAACTAAGATTAAGATTTTGAGAACTCAAGCTTGTGTATGAGGAAACAAAAGAAAACTAATGAGAAGGCTCAAAAAATTCGTGAAACTTTCTCGGAGAGATCAGATCAAGAATAACTCTGAAAACTTGTTAAAACATTTACAAAAGCTTAATTTTTATAGCAAATAAAAATTAAAACATTGCTAAAATTCAGCAAAGAAATCTGCCAAAAGCTGTTGAAATAGAATATCGTTTTTAACAAGTAACGATAACAAACAGCTATTTTTTTTTCAAAATCTGAAATTTATTTTCGAAAGCTATATAAGAGCTGTCAAAAGTCATTTTCGAAAGTGCCCAATTTTCCAAGAAGAAACAATAAAAAATGAGTCAGTTCTGCAACTAATCCAACTCTTAAGAAAAAGCTTTTAAAAATGATTAATGAGCAATTGAAAATGGTTCTCGAAAGTTTAACAAAAACAAATAAAAAACTGTTAAAAGAGTCAATTATGCAACCAACCCAATTCTTCGTAAAATGTTGTCGAAAATGTGTACAAGAGCTGTCCAAAGTGATTCTGCTCGGAATCAGTTATGTGAACACTGAGTATCTATTTTCGAAAGTCTTGTATAAGGTTGTCCAGAATTATATACTTTTTGAGATTTTTTTTTTAAAATTTTATCTAAACTAAATTTAACTTAAATTATACAAAAATAAGTTTCTTAAAGATCTTTTAAGCACTAATATGTATGGAATAATTTTAAAACATATTTCAAACAAATAAACTTATTTCTGATATTTAATAACTTTTAAAATCAACTTTTCCTAAAGTTATCCTTTGAGAAGCGACACTTAAAATCATTTTATAATTAATATGTATATATTTTTAAAAAAATCATCATATCACAACGTGAAATCGTGTGTGTTCATATAAAAGCTTGAGCTATCAGATTCTATAATTTAAAGTTTTAACAAAATTCTAACACAAATATGAATTCTATTCATATAATATGAGGTTTTTTTTGTTGAGGTATTAACTTCAATTCAAACTTGTGAGTTTCAATCTTCAAATTGAGATGTTCCAATATACATTTATTCAAGTTGAGCTCTAAGTTATGACCTTGAATAATCTTTAGACTTTGTAAAACACTCTAAGATTATTAATTTTTTAACTATATATCCATTGCCTCTTGAAGCTTTCTCTCCCCTGCCCCCGGAGCTAGCGCTTCCGCAGGAGGCGGCAAACAGAACGGCAATGGTGACTCCACCGGCGACGCATCCGGCGGGCTCACGGGCACAACGGTAGGCGAAGATTCAGGAGTAAAAGAGAAGGTCTTCCAGGGATCGGCGCAAATTGGAAGGATGGGGGGCTTGGCCTTTTTGAACGAAATGAAGGGAAATTCAAAGATGTCAACTTTCTCTTCATGGGTTTTTTCCTCCTCCTATCATCCTAATGTCCCTAAGCCTGGAAAAGCCCAACCTTTTTCAAAAAAAATCCTTGGTAAGCAGAGGCCAGTGAGGAGAAGTCCAAAGAAGAGAGCTTTCTCTTCATGGCTTTATCTTGTTTCATCATTTTACCGTCTCTAATCCTAGAAAAATCCAAACTTTACACAGATTTAAGGGAAGAAACAGAGGAATGGGGAGAGATGGGTTGATGGTATGAGGCAAAGATGACTCTGGCAAGAAACTCAACAGAGATTTCAGTCCATTTTGAGCTGCACTTACTTCAAAGCAAGCAGAGGAGAGGGTAGCAGATGCTAATCAATGATTGCATTAATTAATTGGATGAATGTATTGATTGTGTGCATTAATTAATATGCAAAGTAAAATTTATATAGTTTTAAGTAATTAAAAGATTATTTTAGTTTTTTTAATGAAGAATTATACTGATCTATAATTTTTTTTTTCTTTCAAATTTAAGTATGTACCTTGATTAATTGATCAATTTGTTGTGTGCTAATATAAAATATAAATAAAATAAAACAAAGGCTCCATGTCGTCAATTATTAGATATTACAACAAACCTTATTAAACACTGGAAATAAAAAAGAAAAAAAAAATGAAAGAAGCATTTCACTATAAATTGTTTAGATCCATTGGAAAAATAACCATCATGTTCTCTCTGCAAGAAAAGGTATAAAGCCCATTTTGAAAGAAACACTAGCTTATTTCCTCAGTAACCTAATTTTACGCTGGCTAGAATTTTGAGCTATTAATAAGGCTTCAAAAGATTTTAAAATAAAATAAAATTCTAAACCCTTATAATCAAAGGACAACAATTAATTTTTGAAATAACAGTATAAAATTGATCAAGGCTGTATCCTCTCATTTGAAATCCAAACTATTTATGCTTGACATGATATGTTGTCTATGTACTTCCATAAGAAGTAACCTATATTTAATTTCTAAATCTGTCATGTTTACTTGGTTCAATAGTATCATTTCTAAATTTGTTTGATTTACACATTATAGGAAATATCAAGTCCTAATCTTTTGCAAATTTAGTCAAATTTGAACATATTAATTTGATTTTCACGATAATATTATTGGCTCTAAGTGATAATTAATTAAGGATAACTATCTTATTGTTTAACATATTTAGGTCACATTTCTAAAAGAAAGCAATCCTAAAAAAAATATGACTTTGGAGTTTCTATGGATGACATAACTTGCACTATAATATATTGACTAGATTCAGAAAAAATAGAGCAATCTATAATGGATTTAATACTCCTAAGGTATAATTAACTTAGTATGTCTAGTACAAATATACATGTTGTGTAATAAAATTAAATAATTCATTCCATTAATCTTAATCTGCATATCTTCAATGTCCTAAACAATAAATCATTTTGAATGTTATTTACTTATTTTAAGTGATGGCAAAATAAATGATTTTCTAACAATTAGAAACTATTTATTTTCCAGCCACTTGATGCATGAGCAATTTAGAACATGTAAATTGAGATAGATAAGAGTACACTTTCTAAATTCTTTGTGTATTTTATAATTTTATAGGTGGACATAACAAAATTAGTTATGTCATACGAGTATTAAAGCATAATTATCTTAATTTTCTTAGATCAGGGGGGAAAAATATTAAAACCTATGAGAAATACCTATTACTACATTGACACTACAGGACACTGATCCTCACTTAAGGATGAGCCATGGGAAAGTTAAATTCTTCCTTTTCTTGAAATAAGATCTAATATAAAATTTTGTTGTTATTTCTTGGGGTTATGTATCTCTATTATTTACTACTTTTCAACTAATCATTGGTCACAAGACAATACAACATTTGCTCCAAAAAAAACAGGGATTAATATATACATTTTTTTTAAATTCTCTTAGCATTAAGGCTATATATGTTGACCTAAACTCCAACAAGAAGGCTTGTGATTTATGTCCTCACTGAAATAAAGCTAGAAGGATTTCATAGTTATCTATAAATAAATAAAAAAAATTCTAGTAAACATGCTTTAAGGAGTCATTAAAAATGTAGAGTAACATACAAATTCGGTACCAATGGCGTCATCTTCACTTTTGGCTTCATCATATGCCCAATGACAAAAAGTCCGCCACCTTTCTTTGCATTTAAGCAGTGTGCAAATACCTTCCTTGTTTTTCCAGAAGCAGCCAATTGTGAAATCATGGAATTACTTGTTTGTGAAAACCCAATTATTCCATCGATTCCATCTGCTATGACATGTGCTTTCACATCTTGACGCACATTTTGTGCAGCAGCACAGCTATTGAACAATAAAAACAAAAGAAGAAGAATTAGCTATAGAAAAGGTGTTCTTGGAGTACATATAAATTTTAGTAGATTCCAACTTAAATAAGAAATTACAGTAAAAGAATGGATCCCAGTTGTATCAATTTCAAGCATGTTTATACAATTTGATGTTGCCTATATTTCCAAATAACGACTCATATTGAGGTGATTTGGAATTGACAAACCAAAAGTTGAAACTCAGACTTATTGCATATATAGGAAAATATTTTTCCTAGCTGCTTGGTTAGTGATGAGCATTGCTATGTTTACCCATCTGAGCATTTGAGCACATGCCCAACATTTGAGTACTACCTTATTTTTTTTTTATTACATTCCCTTTGAGCGATCATTTCATTTAAAGTAATACATTTCATACCTATTTTTTGTCTAACTCACGGGCATACTCAACACCTAAAATATAAGTGGGATCCATGTCACCTCGATATTACTGATATTCAAAGAGGGTTCATGTATTTTAGTGTTGAGTATACGTGCAGGTAATGCCCATGCGGGTATGAAAACCGTTTTCCTTTACGATAGTCATAGCATAATCCAATTTTATTAAGACGGAGAATGCGCGGGAGGGGCGGTGAGAGAGAGAGAGAGAGAGAGAGAGAGAGAGAGAGAGAGAGAGAGAGAGAGATCACCCTATTGTAATATTGGCACTGACAGGTTGGGTTTTGTAATCACCATAAACCTCGTTGTAAGTTACTATATCTGTAGTGTATAGTCCGTAAACCTCATGGCCATCACCATATTGTAAACCTAAAGGGCACAGCCGTTGTCTACCATCATGAGAAGGGCATAACTGCTCTAAATCATATGGTTTCCCCATAAACTGCACGTTTAGTATTGTCTTGCACAAACTTCCATTACAAAATACGCTGCTTGCACTGCTAGAGCCTTTAGGATCATATAATGTCATTTTTTCCTGCATATATATATGAAACATACACAATAATCAATAACCTCTTCAAAATAACTAAAACTGAATACATATACAGGGAATATATAGAGAAAGGTAAAGCATTGCTTTAATCTAAAACTCTAGTAATACCTTATACAACTGCCCCTTAAACATGAGAGAATGGGGAGAGGGCACACTACCGTCCACCATAACTTTCAGGCTAAGAAGCTAATGAGAGAAGTCACTAACACAAATCAAAATACAAACCTTACAACCCCTAGTTGCTAAGAATGCCTGTTTCAGCTGGATCATTAAATACTTTCCCCAGTTACAGGTTTGAAGTAACTGAAAGGTGCGCGATGTGAAACTTAGCTTGAGATAGGTCTAATCATTGAACCCAAACTGATGATCGTCGACAGTCCTGGATTTACTTATCAAGAATAGAATCTGCATGCTTATAAATATTTCTTTAAGTAGTTCGGGGTCTAACAAACCATCAGTTATCGCGCATAATGTAATTGAAGAAAGGAAGAAAGAGATTTGCTGCCTGTTTGCAAACCATGCATGTTGTCCCAATATCTACAACTTCTAAGGTTGGGTCACAGATTATGCTGTCTCAAGAAGGGGTCTCACATATGGATGATTTGAAGCTCTTTTCTTATTTACAGACGCTATGCGTGTACGTATGACCTTTTCACCAACACATAAAAAGAAACATATATTAATCTGCAAAGAGTTTGAAACCACTTAAGCTATCATTGTTGGTCTGATTTAATTGGTGTATAAATCACAATGAGCAGTTTGGATCATCCACAGAATCGCCCACTATGGAGTTCTTGTGAAGCTTTTACAGAACATTCCTGTTGGATCATTTCCTATATATGCGTTTCTAAATACGAGGACCATTTTCGCATCACTGCTTATACAACACCACACTAATTAAGTTCATGAACAATTCATTAGGTTTATTCAGAATTACTAAAAGAAAAAAGAACGAAAATTTTAGAACATCTTACCTACATGTCTGTATAAAAACAAAGAAATTAATCGATTTCTCTTAGTTCACTAAAAGGATCCCGATTAAGTAAAGAAAGACAAAAACTACAATTTAATGCGCACTGGCTGTGCATGAAATTATCTTAATGCATGGGATCTCTTATCTTAGCCATTTAAAAGATGAATGAAATTGATGTAGGGTAATATGTCTATAGCGGAAAAAAATAAAACATACCAAAACACTGCTACTGTTGGTGCAACCTTCGCAGGGTACACAATTTACCCACAGAACATCGCTTCCTGTGTCAACATGCAGTGTGAAATTTTTGGGAGGCGTCCCAATCGCGACCTCAGTGTAATACAACCTACAACAATTCCATTGAAACTCACCATCAACAAATTAAGGCGTGCACTTGCACACCAAGAAGAAGAAGAAGGAGAAAATTGGCTGAAATTCACGGAAACCATTTTGACAAAAAAAAAATATCGTAAGGCTTTCAAAATTACAAAATGCTACCACGAACTGCATATATACGCATACCCGTGAGTGATCAAGCTGCCTCCTAGAGGAACATCAACTGGCTTAGCAGTGATGCGAAGGCGGGCATGGCGATGGGCATCGTGATTCCTGAGATGTTCAATAGGCGGGTTTTCGCTGCCCGCGAACTTGCGCTTCACTGAGAGCACCCCTCCTCCGCCGTGGACGGCGATGGGGAGGAGGAAGGTGAAGAGAAGGCACACGGGGAGGAGACATGATGAGCTTGAATGGCGCCGGAGAGAATGCATGAGGACAATATTGGGGTGGGTGGGTGGGTGGTGGGGGATTAAAATTTTCAGCTGCTGCTTTCTTCACATGTAGTTGTTGATGCTGAAGATATCCTTTAGATCTGAGATGGTTGTCGTTGGATATGGAACGAGTCGTAGGGAAGGAGAGGAACGAATCGTAGGGAAGGAGAGGAACGAGTCGTAGGGAAGAACTTAGGGGAAGATTAGCTCCTTTGGCGGAAGAACAGGATGGTCCTTCGCGTGTTGCGTGTCATTCATCACAGTTGATGAAGGGTCCGATGAGGGGGAGAGAGGCAAAACACGTTCCTATCGGGCCGTCCATCAGCTGTAATAAATGAACGGTTCAAAACACGTGAAGGACCGGATGGTCCTTGGCTCGAATGAGCTAACCCTCTACCGGAGAACTTAGCACTGGGGAAAAGATTAATTGCAGGGCTTGAAAGTTGAAAGTAATGCAAAGTAGGATAGAAAAGAGGTGCAAAAACAATTCAAATAAAACTTACGGTACTAATATCGTGTCAAACTCAAAAGGCCTAGAAATCTTTTCTAAAAGAACTTCATTTATGCTTTATTTATAATAATTAAAGAAAAAAATTTGTAGCATATAAAGACCAAGTTTTTAATATTTAATCATATCTTTAAATAAATATTAAAATATATAACTCCTTAAGAAATACAAGTTATAATGATTGTGATAATTTCCTATTTTCGGTCACTTACTTATCTTTGCTTATAGATGTTGCAATAATTTTTATATCATCTAAATTTCTAAAAGACAAAATGAAAGTAAAATTTTTAATTGCAATTAGTTTTGAATAAAGCAAACATGGTAAAATAAGGGTAATCTCAAGCATTTTCTGTCCTTTTTCATGGACTACAAATCTTTGTAGAATATCAAATTAATTATAGAAAATAATAGAACGACAACAATAACAAATCCATTAGCTACATATGATATTTTATTTTCTCAGAAATACATATGGTATTTACGACTCACTAACTATCAAATTTAATTCAATTTGTTCTAGAAGGTTTATATCTGGATTTCAAGCAACATTTTAGTTACAAACTACAGATTAGGCTTCTCTTTCTTAAGGGAGGCTAGCTAGGGTAGTGGTGCTCCCCACTCAAGCAAATTTATGGTTCCACCCTTGAGTCCTTGACTGATATTGTTTAGTTCTTTGCCTAATAGTTGGGACACATTTGTTGTATTACCAAACAATTCAGCACCTAATGGGAAGCTAGCTAATGGATATTGTTAAAAACAGTTTGCTTAATAAGAAGTTAGAAGGAAAGGACCGGGTACAACTTCTTCTGTGGCAGATTCACTTCTTACAAAGAAGACATGAAAGACAAGGGAGAAGTTAAAGCAAAAACTCCCGTCCTGGTTACAAGAAATTAAGTTTAAGGGGGAACACTGATGTAGGATATCAAGAGTAGCAGCAGGCCAAAGACAGCAGAAACAATAGTTTTCGATCAACCACCCGATCGACCGAAAGAATCAATCTTGCCTCCGGTCGACCACCCTGAAACAGAGAGCTGAGTGATTACAGTCGGTCGCCCGGTTGACCGACCCCCAACAGAGACTAAAGTGACTTCAGTCGGTCGGTCGCCCAGTCAGCCGACTTCCTCGTCCATTGATTGCTCCTTCTACCAGTCGACTGTTCTGCTGCATATTAGAGTATCTGACTCTGATCATGATTTAGTTTTCGGGTCCAAATTGGATCCAAATTGTCTCATTTTTATTTCTTTAATTTCAGTTTCCTAGTTAGATTAATACTCTCCATTATTTGCCTATATAAGACCAATGTATCTTTGTAATTGTGATCAATTGAATTTTGCTAAAATAAACTTTAAGTTTTTCTCTTCAAATTTGCTCGTGGATTCGAGTTGTTATCTTTGACTCGTGGATTCAAGTCTCTTGCTCGTGAATTTGAGTATTTATCCGTTCCTAAAAAGTTTCTTTTAAGGGTTTGTTGGCGATAGAAGGAGACGTAGCCGGGTTGTTCGCTTCCTAGACTGCGTCAAGTGGTATCAGAGCTTATGCAAACTTTCCGACGATGGCAGGAGATAGCGATGAATCACAAAGCCTTTCCACAAGGGTGGGCACTGTTGAAGGGAGGCTTAACGCTCTTAAATCAACCATAGACAGTATGGTCTAAGAAATCAAGAAGTTGTTCCTCAAGATTGACAATTGAGGTCTAACTGATGGTACGTACCGAAGCGGATGAGATAGTTCATTAGGTAATCCTCATCCACAACTTCTGCCACATCAACCAACACCACATCAAACCCTACAACATCTACTACCACCACACCAACCACTGCCGAGTCAACCTCCATCATATCAACCTTCACCATATCAACTTTCACCATATCAGCTACGACAATTAGCACCACCACCATTAAGACGTCCTCTATGAAATTTTCAATACGAAGATCTTTCCGATAAGAAAGAATTGAATAACACCTTCCATCAAGAAGACGACTTTGAAAAGGAGGCTTACAATGAAAGGATGGCCTACGGGCAAGGCCATAAGCGGATGACCAATCCTAATCCTAATAGGAGAGGAAATTTTCTTTTCTTAATCATGATAGGAGAAAAGAAGAATCAAGTCCTAATGAATATAGGATGAAGATCGAGATTTCCTCTTTTAGTGGGAACATTAATATAAAATCCTTCTTGGACTGGATTTATAAAGTAGAGAAGTTCTTCATCATGGCTTACGTCCCTGAGGAGAAGCATGTCAAATTCGTAGCCTTCAAGCTCAAGAGAAAAGCAGTTGCATGGTGGGATCAACTACAAATCACAAGGAGACGCCAAGGCAAGCCACTTGTGATGACTTAGAGGCACATGAAATTACTCATATAAGGTAGATTCTTTCCCCCGATTATCAATAAATCTTTTACAACCAATTTGAACAGTGCAAACAAGGTACAAGGACTATTATGGCATACCTGGAGGAATTTTATCGCTTCTCCTCGCGATGCGACCTATCAATAACGGATGAACAACAAACTGTAAAGTACATTAGCATCCTAAAGTATCTCATCCAAGAACGTAAGATCCTTCATGATGTGCTTGTAGGCTGTTTAAAAATCACTGAGGACAAAACCTCAAACGCGGACCTCAAACCAACGCGACGGTCACGTTTCAACCCTAAGTGCAACACGCGAAGATCACCTCATATCAAACACGACACTCGCACTGCTCCTTCAAACGCGGACCTCAACCAAGATCACATATCAACTTTAAACACAGGATTGGGCAGCTCCACGTTCCAACACAGATGCGAGCATGTGAGGTCCGCGTTTACTGCAACTGTGAGGTCCGCGTTCTATTCATCAATGCGAGTCCGAGCCTATTGTAACTGATAGCCATCAAACTAAGTTAATTAATACCCACATTTTCTCTATATAATGAAAAATTAATCACATCATGGAGAGATTCAAGGGGTCAGTCTCTGATTAGTCTACAATTCTACATTATTATATCGCATTTCTCATCGATTTATGAATAAAATATCATTTCTAACTGTGTTTTATTCTATTTTACAGATAATCAAGAGTTTAGGGGTAAAGGAGTAATAAGATCTTAATTAAACCCATTTTAGGTAATTAAATCCGGATTTCTTGGAGGCCAAGCTAGAGAGTTTGCAGAAGATACATTGAATCTAGACGTTGGTGGGTGTCTGATAAAAATCTGGACGTCAATAACTGAATCCAAGAATATCTGGCAGGTCCCCGAAGCGAGACGAATTCGCGCACCGTCCCTGGTATTGCCGCGAAAACACGGAAAATGCCGCATTTCTGCGGCAATATGGTGGGCCCACGTGTCAATTTTTGACGCATGGCCTCGTCTCGCCTTCCAGATTCTTCATTTGCCTATAAATATTACAGGGTTTGGCCAGAAATAAAACAGATTGAGAAATAGGTTAGGTTTTCTCTCTTTTAGTGTAGGTGGATAAGGGAAGAAGGTTGGAGAAAAAGATAAGAAAAGGAAGAAAAATAAATTATTTAATATTATTTAAATGAGTCAAAATCTGACTAGTTTCGAACAGTTCTTAAAATTTTGTAAAATAAGAAAATTATATTGAAGAGTAATGTGAAATCAGATTCAAGAAATTGAGTCTGCTTTGCAAATTAAAAATTTTGAAATCGATCAGTGATACAAGTTTACACCGGATTGGTTGAATTTTGGACTAATTCAGAAAAATCTCCAAAAATATGTTAAATTAGGAAATATGATTTTAAAGAATAATAGGAAAGCAGATTTCAGAAACTCAACTCCGTTTGTGGATTAAAATCTTAGAGCTGATTGGCGGTATTGGTCGACACCGAATTCGAAGGTTTTTTCAAAATAATCTAGAAAAAATTTTAAAAATTCTGAAAAATCAAAAATATTAAAAAATAATATCTGGAGCTAAAATCAGTTCAATCTGACAATCAGGAAGGTCAAATAAAATTTGTATGCGGTATCGAATATTAATAGGTGATACTACATTAAAAACCGGGGGTAATATTTCGCCCTCGAATCCTTATAGAATGACACAAGTCTCTCTCTCGCTCTCGCTCTCTCTCTCTCTCTCTCTCTC
>JAXCLS010028045.1:5414-15740 GCA_035584285.1 Agave angustifolia | reverse complement strand
CTAACTTCGGGATTGGGCATAGTATCAAAGATCTTTTAGAAGCACACACTCCTCCGGGGGGTCGATTAGGGCGTGGGAAAGGAAGTTCTTACTAGACCGAAAGGGAAGTGCTAACTCTCCTTCCTGAGAACCCTAGAAAGGAACCCTTGGGGGAAGGGATAAGCGAAGTAAAACGTAGCTTGTAAGGCTGTTAAATGCCCGTAGAAGCTATGTTTGAAAGCTATCTCTCTATTACCCCCCCTAGGAGGAAACAGAGTAGGTAGGGAGAAGGCCCTCGCTAGGCGCTAGCTTGCTTAGCAGGGGATTTGGGGTGGGGGAGGGGTCTTAATATCCTTATAATAAATAAGAAAAAAAAGCAGCAAGCATAAGAAGACAGGGAAAATTAGAAGATTGTCTGCTAACTAGGAGAAAGAGAACAGTATGATAGAACTACAACTATAACTATAGGATGGCTGAGAAGAGTCCGGTATAAACTTCAAAAGAGAAAAAGAGCAACCTCATCTCCCATATATGCATTGCAGCTGAAGATCTTAGGTATTATTGCCATATAGAGAAAGAGGAAGAAGAGAGGACTTGCTCTCGGTAGCTAATCTTTGAGAAGGACGGAAGGTTGGTCGAAGATCGCTTAAAACCAGAAGGAGAAGGATGGTCGTAGATCAGTAACTTCACCTCTGGAAAGTCTAGTTGAAAGGCTTAAGAGAGGCCTTTAACGACAAAAGGAAGTAGTTCAATAGCAGGGAAAGAGAGAAGCTCCGTATCTCTATTTAATTTAGGAAGACTGCCGGGTACTTATGTTTCAAATAAAGTTCATTGCTTCTTGCTTGGTTGCTTTATTGGTATAGAGTCGATTCCCCTTAAGGAATGAGATGTAATAACTTTTTTAAAAAAAGTACCCGAAGGAGCGGGGGGTCTTGGGCGCACGGAAGCACAATAAGAGAGGAAAAGCATAGCATAGCTGTTCGGGAAAGACGTTACAAAGTCTGGTTTCAGTTCCAGAGTTATGACTTATTATTTTCACTTTGAAATTCTATAGAAAGAGAGGGCCGGCTGGGAAAGATGAATTCAAACAGCCTTGCTCGCTGCCATCCTGATGCCCTTCAAACATCCTATCTTGCCTTACTCAACCTAATTCAATCAATTCAAGCCCTCGAAAGCATTTCGGGTTAGCTGAATTTAGTTCCGACGAGAGAAAGGCAAACCAAGCGCGAGGCATGAGGACACCATAAAATCTTGTCCCAAGCGCTGGGTGAGTTGGCTAAGGCATGCCCCCATCGGTATCTTCGACGACATACTTCGATCGGTTCGACCCTGCGGATAGAACAAAAGTCAACTTCAGGCGAATTCTCGACTCGCGGTCTGCGCTATTCGATCGGTGGCTCGCAAGTGAGCTTTCTGCTTCTTGGCTCTTTGCGAAACCTTATAGGGATGCCTTAGCCGAAGCCTGATAGGGCAGTCACAGGAAAACTCCTAAAGCTTCCACTTTAGATTTTATACACTAATGTGTGTGGATAGAATCCAATACACATGTCAATATGAACTTATTTTTTATAAAATCTATTCTTAAAACTAAAACACATTCTAATTAAACCGAATACCAAAACTAATATCAAACTTTGGTGTATATTTATGTGTATAAGATTGAGCAATTAAAATTAATCTAACTTCACATAAATCTAAAAATCCTTATAAACTAGATTCTTCTTCTTCTTCATCTTGACTCGATTAAAACTCGATTCCTTTGAGCTAGACTCTCTCATGAATTCTTGATATGATCTTTATGCTTGAGCTCTTGAATTAACACGTGTTAGCTTCAAAAATTGATTTTGAATCTTTCGTTAAAGCTATAACTACATTAGTTAATCATCATCAAAACTAGAGTGAATGAGCCTCTGGACCAACAATCTTTCTCTTTTTGATGATGACAAAACTCATGAATTTATCTACATGGATTACAGAAGAGCTCAAAAAGCTCTCTATTAATTAATGCATAAACTCATAATGATATTCAATAAAGTTCTAAATTTCTTTTCCCTTAAAACAATATGCAAAACATAAACACAATATAAACACAACATGCATATATGAACTCTGAATTTCTCTCTTTTTTTTTAATACATCAACAAAGGGGTAAACACAATATGCGGTATAAATCCATGACGAGGAGAGACGTTAACTCCTTTTGCATACATGCATTACATGAAAAAAGAATGACTACGTCTTAAACCACATAAGCATAATTACAATATATAGATGGAGATATTAAGCTCTCCCTACACATGTGTACTATATAGAGAAGAGAGGTCAAACTCTTTTTTATATAATATACTCATCATAAATTTATATATAGAGAAAACATTAAGTTAACTCTCCTTGCATATCGACAATACATGCATAATCTAAATTGTATAGCACACATGTGCGAAAATAAATTGATATCAAAATGATAGATATCAATTTGTAAACACACAAATAACAATTGAAATTCTTTACATAAACCAGTACCAATTTGAAAATCATGCAAAAAGATAGCAATTGAATTTTAGAATGATACAGATTGAAAATTAAAATCAATATAGATACTAATTGGCAAAATAATTTGAAACATAGATACCAATTATAATAATTGACACCAATTGAAAATATGAGTAATTTTACAAAAAGAAAATATTTTTCTAAAAAATGATGAGAGTAAAATTAAGATAATGATTTAAGTAAAGGAATTTTTCTTCCTTTTTGAAACAACCACAAAATCAATACATAAGCTTGTTAAAATGTATTTTAAATAATTTGAAGCTTAGCATGAAACTAATTATGCTATAAAAACTTGTATGAATATTGTTAAACATGTACAATCAGTCACATATATGAATGTATACCAATTCAAATACCACACACAATTTAAACCATAAATATATAGATAAAAATGAATGGGTATATAAGAATCAATTAGCATGTGAATCATGTATATAACTCTTTACTATCGCCAAACTACATAGACATATCAAACAAATAGTCATTTTAAAACACACATGGCATGACACCTAACCAACCGCCCACAAAGAGTAGGCATTTTCAAAATAACTAGTTGGAAATATTTGAAAATAATTTTAAAATACAATCATGTGAAAATAGTTTGATTCGAAGACATTTCAATTAAGAACAATTGCAATTACAAATCAAATACATACATAAATGCAAAAATCATCAAAATTAGAATATATACATATAACTAAACTAGAATTGCATATACAATGAGTATGAATCAAGTTTGTATGGATCAAGTTTGCAAGTATATCACAAGTTTTAATAAGATTTAAATTTAAACATATACACCAATGTAAAAATAACATATGTTTATAGACAACAAATTAAAACATATTTAAACCAAAAAGGAGGATACAAATAGCTACCACTACCGATAAGACTAACACCATTTCACCAAACCAAGGTGGTCCTCAAATAAAATTCCTGATAGTGATGCATCCACTTATTTTGTCCATCAAGCTCCATTTGCATCAACCATTAAGGCACCAAAGCTCTCTCACGTTTAGAGGGAGCTCACGCCCACATTTAATACAATTGACGTAAATTTTAGTACCCATACTTTCTTGGATCCTTGGGTGTTAGCATTTCAAACCCAAATTTTTTTATATAAAATATTTATTCTATCAAAATAAAATTTAGCAAGATAGCATTTGCGGTCACAATATGAACAATGACCCTTGAGCATATGTGCGTGAATTGGAAAGTGCAACAATTGTTTATAAGTAATAAAGAGATGAGTAGAGTATCAAACTCACAAGGATTGTTATCTTATTAAGTACCGATGACATATTGATTCTTAACTTTATTTAAGATAAAAATAGGAAAGTGAAATAAACTAGAAAGATGTTAGTTCTGGATAAAAAATCACAAGGGCAATTGATTTCAATAATTAATAATCCAAATTAATAAGTTAATTATGCTAATCACTTTCTACTACTCATGTTAACAATCAAAAAATCCTATTTCAATTATTATCTATATTGAGAAATATTAATTCTATTCTTCAGTCTAAAACTTAGAAGCTTTCGATCTAGTGAATTTACTAGCTAATAAAGTATTAAGATCTATGATTTTTCTTTTAAGATTGCACAACATGTGCTTCTCTTATCAGTTTAAGCTTGTAAGAAGTAGTTTCTAATCCTATGAAGTGTTGCTAGGTTATCTCCTATTGGTCTCTAACCGAGCCATCAATATAGTTGCGTACGTCAACTGATTGATATTAAAATAAGAAAAGAAATTTAATGTGAATAAGAGTCTAACTTGAAAAATAAATTAGTAGAATAGAAACTAATAAAAAAAACGATTAAATCTTCACATAAATTGTCTATGTCAATGCCTAGCTATGGCGAATTAGTTTATGATAAAGAAGTTGCAAAGCAAAACAATAAATATGAATCTCATCTTTATATAGTAAATGAAAGAGAAAAAAAAGATAACACTAATTTGCGAATCACGTCTAATCCTTAATTGTTGCTTCTCCTCTAATCATCTTCTTTTAAACAATTAGAATGTCTTCTACAAAAACTAGAATTTATATATGAAATAGTATTTATAAGAGAAACTAAAATCTAATTTACAAATCCTCTCTTATGATTTGATGATAAAGCTTACTTTTTAAAAGAGATTAATGCTGAATTTATAGACCTTAGGGACCAATTTCAATAAGGGATACAAGGAGAACTTCAAACCACCATCAACTCGGTGTCAGATTTTGATTCTAATTTGTATTGCAATCAGCTCACGGTAATTACTAAAAATAGGCAGTCAAACAATTGAACTGGAAAACATTATCAACATAAAAGTTGTAGCCCTTTTAGTCTTCTTTCCATATCAACTTGAGTTACCTGAATAAAATTTTTGTAGTAAAAGTTTTGATTAAAATATTGAAATATATCCACTCTAAATAGCTGTAGGAATTCAGGCTGGCCTCTATCTGAATGGTCAACGGCGAATACGTGGAAGTCAATGGTAAATCCACCGTTTGACTTTGACTTTTGGCCCTTAAACTTTAGAATCCTTTTTCCATATGATGTGTAGTCTCTCTTGGACTCTTTAGTTTCATTCTTGAGCTTCTGTTTTAGTGAATTTCTTACTAAAACTCTTATCTTCATCATTTTTTGAGTTTTTCTTCAAAATTGCTCTTGACTTTATATCTGTACAAATCATAAATAAAATTACCCATGCCGAACTAAATGTGAAAAAATTAAATATAAAATACTCATGAAAATCACAATTATCACACCCCCATACCTAACTTTTACTGTGCCTCGAGTAAAACCCTAATCAAGAATGAAAAATAAAACTAAAATCCTAAGAAAATACAAATCTAACTCACTTTCGTAGGAATCACAGTTGCACTTAGCACATGCAACAAGTTGTTAAACCCTTGGGTTACCTAGGGGATGAGTGTTAGGTTATCTAGGGGATGAGTGTTGTGTGGATTTGCAGTGAATATACCCACAACACTATAACAGAAATAGGATACCATATCGTTTAAAGTTATCATGGTAAACCATAGACGTCGATTTACCAACCAATGTATATGTGGGCAACGTAGAAGGTCCACGTCAGTTAATAACCGACATGGAATATCACATATAGTTGAAAATAAATTATTTTTGACATGAAAAATAATTTATTTTCACTTAGGTTTTGATGTATGACTGACGAGAAAATACTTTATTTTCGACGTGAAAAATCAATTGTCAAGGTTTTTCACGTAGGTTGATTTTTCACGTAGGTTGTCTATAACGACTGACTGGGAATAAAAGATATATGTGTTGGTTTTGGTAGAAATCGATGCCAAACATATATAATTTTGCGTCAATTTTTGTAAAAATTGAAAAAAAAATTGACGCTAAAGATAAGTTTTTGCGTTAGTTATAAGTATAACCGAAATGAAAAACTACTAACATGTACAATATATACAATCTATTTGCATCGGTTATTAAAGGAACTGACGCGAAAAGTATGTATTTTTTTAATTTCTCAATATTCGGTACATAATACCTTTAAGCTATATACGCATATGAATGTTACATACATATATATTATCCACAGAACAAAGCAAATATAAAATAATTTGAGATAATCACTCTAAGCATAGAGGTTTACGCACCACTATTCTGAAGATGACTTGAGAATGTCCCTTGTAGCAGGCACAATGTGACCTTTTCTAAGTTGTTGAAAAATAGAAAAAACAATCAAATCAAGTATTACCAGACGTCTTGGCCCTAATTTCCTTGTGATGTGTGTGTGTACAAGCACCAAACTTAATAAATCTAATGTGAAAACTAAAATGAATAAAAAATGCATAAAAGTATATGTGTGTTTTGTGTGTACATGCCCCAAAAGCCCCAAAATGTACCAAAGTGTATGTATGTGTGTACATGCACACACATACAATGAAGTAAACCGGCATGAGTACATGCCCGCATTGCATATAATATTCAAAAAAAGTTACTTATCAATAATATACTTCAACAAATATTTCACCCATTGTTCCTTAACTTTCCTAAATTCCTGATCCGTATATGTTTTTTCATCGAATTGTAAACATATTGATTATTTGTGTTAATTTAACACCAACAAAAATCATAAATATAATTTATATATAAAAAACATAAGCAAAAAAGAGAAATATAATTGTAACACTAACACTATCACTAACAAAAAACATAAATATGATTAATACCTTTTTTGAAATTGGGTTCATTTGTAATATGATGATTTCATGCATAAATCATTTAATTTAATATCCGCATTGGATAGAACCGGGTTGACGAGATACTACAAGAATAATATATTTCTATAAATGACAAAAGTAAAAAACTTAAAGTTTTATCATAAATTTAAAAAATAATTACCTGAATCTTCCTCCATAAAGCAGGTTTACGTCGTCAGGCTTCATTTGTTTGACTCATAAACATGGTGAGAGTCCTGTTCATAAAATTCAAGAATTAAAATTTAGTATTAATAAATATTTATATACATTATGAAATTTTCTTAATTGGTTTAAACACTCACAAGTCAAACATATACAAGATTAAACACTCACAAGTCAATCAGTATCTTAATTGGTTTTCAGATGTCACCCCCAACAAGTCCAACTAGTATACAATAACAAGCGATTGGTTCAATCACGCACAACGTCCAATGTAAGCTGTAAGATAAATTCATATATGAAAAATTAAATTAAAATAACAATTGAACTTTATTTATAAAAGATTACCACTTACCCAACATTGTATGGTGCAAGATATAACTGTTGTGTTCATTCATCTCTTAACATTGCAGATGTGACATATCTAAACTTGTTGACTGTATCATCCTCACGGGCAAGTCAAATGCAATAGGATATGAACAAATAAAGCCATACAAGTGACTAAGCCCGCATCCACTAACCAATTATATAAAAGCTTAAAATTTTCAAAAAATACCAAGATTAATCAAATATAAGATAATAATTATTATTTAATTCCTAAAAATGAATAAAATTTTATGAATCACTTGATATAGACACAAATGCATGTAGCACTAATCTCCATTCGGGTAATTAAACTATCAAGGTATTGTTCGAGATTATGGGCATAAGCTCTGTTCTAAATACATTTATAGAGCTGGAAATAATGACTAGGTTTTCATCTCCTATGACCTCCTGAATGCTGCCACTGACACTGCCACTGCCGCAAGACTGCTATCACTTTTTGTCGTAGGCTGCAGCGGCTGGGTGACCGAATGGAATGTGTAGTCACTCTCTAGAGTTTCACGAGGTGCCATCTCTTTCATTTTAGTCGTTGCCTATCATGATACAATGACTATTAGTCAAAATTAACATTTAAAATTATAAATATTTATTTTAAAATTAAGAACTATACTTTCAATTTGATAATAATACTTGGCATTCAAAGTCACAGGTTTCTTCGGCCAAGAAACGAAACTACTGATAACATCACGGACGGTTGCAATTCGTCCCATGGAAGCAGTAGAAAAGCACCCATATCCACTGGATTCACTATGCTCACTCTTACATTATTAGATCCAAGTGACCCAGTGTGAATAAGTTGATCATCACTGATTGAGTCTAAATCTGTACAAAAATATACTTTAGAAATGAGAGATTAAGAATGTACTAAGTTGCTTAATGCTACCGCTATAGCAAGTGGCTATGCGGGTCATAATCCACAAGAAAGGATTGTGCTCGAAGCTTTTAATAAGTCTTTCTCAGTTAGTACGACTGTTTAAAATCTTTCTTCTTAATTTTTAAAAAAGAAAAGATAAATATTAAGAGTTAGAAGAAGAAGATAGGGAGATGACAAAAGAAGAGATTGTGTTGTTGGTGTTTTAGTGAAAACTAAGTTAAAAGAACAAAAAGTGTAAATAAAGTGTGATTCTAAATTAAGAAATAAAGAAAGGAAAACTAGGAAAATTTACTTACCTCTTTGGTGCTTACTTTACCGTAGATCCGTTGCAGCGACTTATTTTGGCTTTAAGGCGATTACAACATGGCATATAAGATCTTCCTAGTCCAAATCAATCTGACAAAATAAAAGTGCAAGCAGCCAAAAATATTAAACTATTACACAATTTGAAGTAGATATTCATCACCCTAAGCCATCAGTGGTACTTGTAAAGGCAAAGTAGATTTGAGGTTATAGGACTCACTTGGATTACAAGTTACAGAAAAGGCAAGTAAAGTAAAAATAAGAAGAAAAATAAACTTTTTTGATTGGAAAAAGATGAAAGAAAAGAAGAAGTTTTACGTTGGTATCACTCTCATACAACTCTTCCACTCCTTCTCTCATGAATCTCTTCTCTAATCTTATAAAAAGAAAACTACATAGGAAAGAAAAATAAAAACCTAAGTTAAAAATAAAGAAGAAACCTAATTCTAACTCTATGCTAGAGTGGTGCATGTTTGCCTTTGGAGATTGTAGCATTTATAGGCAAAATGGAGCGAGGGAGTGGAGCGAGGGAGTGGGTACAAAAATAGGGGACCAAACACTTCCCCATATTCAACTGAATTACCGTGTATCTGCAGCTTTGGTCGTGAATCCGCAACCTGAATTTGGCGAGATAGCTAGAATCGGGGGCTCCTTTTATCCACTTGATTTTTCTGTTTGTTTTCTGGATTTGTTGATATTCTATTGAATTTTCAGCTAACAAATTGAATCTAGAGAAATCCGAATCTAACTAATTTTCATTTGGTGTTATCGTCTCTGACATACTCTGGTCGTCAGATAGAATTGCTTCTAAATTTCTGAATTTGAGTAGATCTTCGTTGATTTGCTTGAGCCAGAAAATTCTATCTTTAACACTCCAGATTTAATTGGATAAACTGGTCAATTCTCCTCCTTTTTCATTAATTACCTTGCACAACATTAGACATTAAAATGATTTAAGTACCAGAGTTTAATTACAAAATAAATGTGAAAATATAACAATAAATAATGCAATATCAGTGATCGGTTACGTACACCCGCCCACCTATCTTTTACTCGTCCTCGAGCAAAATAAATAAAAAGCAAAATAGAGATAACCTAATCTAACTCACTTTTATAGGAATCATGGTAGCAATTAGCATATGCAACAAGCTGTTAAACCTCTAGGTTACCCCTAGAGGACGAGTTTTATCTCATGAGGATTTTTAGTAGATTACACCTACAAAATCTATAAAGAAAAATAGAGTGATAGTATTTTGAAAACACATTTTGATGAAGGGAAACATATTTGAAGTATTCTTTCAATATTTCAAGTAATCAATAAGTCATAGGAATACCAAACTATTCATTCTTAAACTTAGTCTATATTCAAAAACTTGTAATCAATCAACACAAGGATTCAAATTGAATTTCTTAACTAGTCTATTATTTTACCCTCTGATATGCACCTTTATGACTGTGAATATTTGATTAGAATTTTTCAACTCTAACTCTTATGCCTTATTTTACACATATTATGACGGTAATACCCCTTAGTTCTAATAGGCTTTCTAATTCGCCCATGTAATGAGCTTTTAGTGGTGACTCCCAAAACAGACGATCTTACGGCATAAGGTGAGAAAACACCCCAAAGACTTAAGGACTCAAGCAAATAAGGCCACAAAATTAAGAATTTTATTATATGAACTGCTTTTAGGCATGAATACTTATGCTTTATTAGGCATAAATACCCAGCTTAATCAGAGGATTTATATATATATATTTTTTTCTCAAACTTATCTAATCATCTTTCGCATAAATACTAAGGCTTGCTTAGGCCAAAGCACCTAGCTAATCAATA
>JAXCLS010027857.1:0-10389 GCA_035584285.1 Agave angustifolia | reverse complement strand
TTGATACTTTGATTGATTTGTTGACTCGCATTTTTTTATCCTATTTGAATTTAAGTTCTCTAATTTGTGTTTATGTACTAGAAATCGGATCGCTAAGTGATTATAAGAAGATACAAGTCCTTCAACTTCTTTTTTATTACGTAGACTTGTTCATATTGGTTTGTGATTTTTCTGTTATTGAGAGTTTAATGTTGTGTATAACTTATTTTCATTACAATAGTTTATACTGTTAATTTTCACAACTCCATAGGTTTATCCATTTGTAGAAACTTTTTAAAAAGCTTATAATGTGTCTGTTTTCCATAATTTTAAAGCATTTTCAACATTTAATATGTATAATATATATAATTATATATTAAAACTTCATACTAATGAAATTCTACATAACAAAACTGCATGCATATATATAATTATATATTAAAAATTGATTATGTGTTATGCATTGCTAGACCGCATGCATAACAAAACCGCATTTTATAACAGTGATCATGGATGAATCCTTCATCATAGTCCACAAAACCTAAATTAGAAATATATGTTTTCTAGGAGGCATTGGACATTGCAATCAGATATGACAGCATCGGCTTCAAAGAGCATTTGCAAACATGTGGACTAAGCCAAATCCAATGAATTGCACCAGAACTAAAAGGGAAATATGGCATGCAAGGGAAAGTATTTACATTATCCTTGGCCTGCTCAACATGGCGTATCCTCAACATTTTAAGACTACTGGAAGTGAGGGAAAATAAGAAGCAGCAGTCCAAAGTATTTCTTTGATTTTGAAAGCTGTGCAGTTTTCAGTACTCTCCAGTGCATATGAATGAGGATGCAAGTATGCTCTAAAGAAATATGTGTATGCACTGATGTTCATGCATCAGAGAGAGATACGAGGGACTAACCAAATCTTTTCATGGCTATGTGTCCTGACGAACGTTCACCTGAAGTAGTCTCATTAATAGCATGTACCATCTCACTCTTGCTAACATATCCATCCCTATTCTTGTCCAAGAAGACGAAAGCGTTAACCAAAGTCTCAAAAGTTGCCTCAAGATCTGGGAACCCCATCCGAGTTTTCTACCAATCAGGTCAAGGAAGTACACACACATGCAAATAATTCACAGTTTTCTACACATACAGTTAGAAAATGATCGCAGCAGTTAGCAACTGCCGCATTGGTGAAATAACTAAAAAACAAAGGCAAGAACTAAATTAGTAGATATGAGTCAAAAATGATGAAAACAGTAATTAATGTTTGTTAGTGAAAAAAAAAAAAGAATGCAAAAATGTACTTTGCAAACAAAAAACTTTAATCTAGTTCAAAGAGCAAGAGAGGGGGCAGAGGCTGCGAGGTAAACTCCCCCATCATTTGTTTGTCTTTACTAGCATATGAGACATCACCATGACTGACGAGATGGTCTCACTCAACCTTTGTGATTTGGGCTTCCTAGCTTCCTGCGAAATGCATTTTTTCAATTCAGGCTGGTAAGTTCTTTCAAACAAGAAAATTCTCAACTCCTTTTTTCACCACTTATTCCAAATATTTTGTTATATCTGTGGCTTTAACAGTATATCAGATTGCCTTTTTAGATAATTTCATTTACTTCTGTATGATAACCCTATCATTAAATGTCCTAAACATACTCCCATGTACTTATTTAACTTTCCTATGTGATATGCAGCAAAGTAAGAATTTCCAATCAAAATACATATTTAGGATGCAAGCAAAGAAATAAACAAGAAAAGGAAAGGTCATGCAACAATCGAAAAAATACAAGCATACTAAAATAATACAACAACAGCATAGTCTTTGTCCCAGTTTCTCGGGGTCAGCTATTGAATCATTTTTTTTCCATTCAGTTCTAATAAGGTTAACATCAACAATTAACATAACCCTCTTAATTGTCCCTATCCAAGTTTGTTTAGGCCTTCCTCTAGTTCTCATTGCCCATTAACTATGATCATATCGCTTTTCCTAATTGGTGCACCTATTGGCCAGCCTTATGAATGTCCAAAGAATCTCAATCAATTCTGTCGCAATTTATCCGCAATAGGAGCAACCTCTAAGTTTCTACAAAGACACTCATTATTACTAGAATCATGCATGCAAAATAATAGATATGTAAGAACAACTAGTCAGTGTTACTAAAAGAAATGTCTTATGATTTTAGTCGCAACGAACAAGAGGCATGTGGGATCCAACTGTCCATCCTCACAGGAGGGAGTATCTAACTTTCATAGCACTGCAACAACAACAAAGACATTTATTCCAAACTGTTTAGGGCAGCGACATGAACCCATTTCTTCCATTCTGCTCCTTTAAGGGCCGTTTCCTGGGTTAAATTAATAGGTTAAATTAATAGGCACAAAATCCTTTTTAATTGCCTCCATCCATGTTTAGTTTTCCCTACATCTACTCATTGCTCTATTAACTACGCTTCCATCCATGTTCATTTAGCCCTATGCCTAGTTGTTGCTCTATTAACTACAATCTTATATTCCCGTTATTTCTAAATGTAGACTTTTGGCCCCCATTCCTGCCCAAACCATTAAATTGGTTCTTACCCATTTTATCTCTAACTTCGAGATTCACTCATTTCTTATCCTATTTCATCGGTCATTATCTCAACATTCTCATATCTGCTACACTCATTTCTTGTTTTCTGATATGTTCTTAATTGCCCAACTTCTGACCTATACAGCGATGTTGAGCTCATAGGCATCTTAAGAATTCTCTTCAATTTCATTGGTATTTTATAACCACATAATACTCCATAGTCTACACAGTCTAAATATATCTACTGTAGTAACTGTTTGAGTCTTCCAATATCCCATTTATTAGGGAATAGAAACAACAGTTATTTAGCATCTGAATAAAATATAGGGTATACAGAATTCATATAACACCATCATTTAAGGATCAGACTCACAAGTCCTTAGATGCAGTTATATTCCAAAATTAAAATAAGAACTAATCTATACTATATTAAAAAGTATGAGTTGCATCCTTTCTGGCATTTTCTCTACCAAACTTTTGTCAGTTCTGTTCTGTACACAGAAATAGTCGGATATAATATGGGCATAGTCTCTATTAGACATTGCAATGTGAAAAGGAACCAAACTCCACCTTCCACATATTTCCATCAGAAACATCTCCTAATAGAGTGCGAGAAGATATAAACCATTTGTCACAAACAGCTTTTCTGTAATAGAGCAATCAACCTCACATATATAACAAGATAAACAGTCGGAAGCTTACAGCAAGACAGTGAATGAGACAAACATTCAAAACATTCTTCCTAAACTTTGTGCATAATTATAAAACAAAGTGAAATTCAGTGTTTTCATGACTATTGTTTATTTTTGATGGATCAGAGACTTGAGGATAGCTGATGCCAGATCAAGTTATAAAACTATGAATATATTGTACGTCCTTTGCAATCTCAAAAGGTTAGGTAAAGGTTTTGTTTTCTTGTTGCTTGTAGCACCATTCCATTTATCATTGCAGTGGTGGTGCTTTTAAATGAAAAATGTCAAATGAAGATTGGATAAGGTCTAGAATTCTTCAAATCACGGATCAGTTACCATCCATTGTATTCACAAGACATAAATTTGTGTGCGCACCCACAAAACTAGGCATATTCCAATGTCTTCCCATGTAAACACTCCTGGATACCTCATACTTGACGCCCATGTCATGTATCCATTCTTTCTACCTGCACCTATGATCACCCAACCCGACCTCTCTCCTCCTCAGCCTCATGCACAACCACTTTATTTTCTGAAGTCGCAATGAAATCTGGAGAAACTTTTGCATAGAGAGAGCATCCTTTTTATCCTATTTCTGGGTATGGGTTTGTTAGATAAAAATTAAGCTAGCATTTTTGGCAATACAATGTTGCAAATAAGCTGTGAATGATTGGCAAATGCCGATGGATAATTGAAGGGATATCAGTTATAGTAAGTATATCTGTCCAAAAACTTCCTAAAAATGATATTTAATTTATTTAACAAGTTAATTAAATTAAATCCTACCCTGATATTATTCTTGTACACATGCCTCATGAGCTATAACTAGTAAAGTGCATACAACAATTAGTAGTATCAAGGATACTGCTCCATCAGCGGCCGGTTCCTTGAGGAGATAAACCAGGCAGAGAAGGACAATGAACTCATTAAATTTCATTCCCATGTCTTCATTTATATCACATGCCTCAAAGAGATCACTGATCTCTTCTTCTGAAAAATTGACTTCCAGCTTCTGGAAACAATGATTCAGTTCTTCCCGATCTATTGTACCATTGGAATCTTCATCTGCCAGTATATTAAAAAATTATGTCAGCAGAAAAATTAACAAAAAAGGATATTCTACGGCTTAACAGATACGACATGTCCATCAGATATATTTCTGGTGTACATAACCCAAGTTTATTCCTTCAATGAGCTGATGAAAACTCTCATATGTGAAACCAAAACTGCTATATTGAGTATCTGCATGCATCCACTACTAACGGCAGTGGGCTCTTTACTCCAAAACAGCTTGTGTCTGACTGGATAACAAGTGACCATGTGACAATTAAGCAATTCATTTTTGCTGTTAGATTTCGACTGTAAAATTAGACAGAAGAAAAAAAAAACTAAAAGAATCAAATCAATTTGGCATTGGTACTTTCTTCTTCATCATTCTAATCTTTTTCGAGTGGTCAGTCCCATGCAGCCCAATATTAAGGCAAGACTACATAGAAGGACTGACTATATGTTTATGACCAGCTCTCATCCCAACATTGAACTTTTATGTGTTAATGGAGACAGTCCATAGGCAAGAGTCCAAAACCCAGATGGTTGCCTGGTGGACAAAAAAGTTTCTGGCCGTCAGTTCAAAGTTTGAACTCTTAGAACTAAGAAGCAACCCTGCAAAATGTTCAACGTCAAAAATAGAGTCTAGACAAGAGAGAAATAACAAGGTTTACAATAGGCAATGCAGTCATATTTCAAGAAGAGTGAAATGAATAGCCTTTCCACATGCTATATAGTTATGTTTATATCATACAGGTATAGCCCAATTAGCCCAGTCACAAATAATCTGCATCTAAACAACAGAAAATGAGAATGGTTCAGCTAGCCTGCTCAGGCCCAAACCATCATCAAGATCCCAAGCCCACACTAATAACACCCATTCAAAAACCTAAACTCAACCCACCAATTACTAAAATACCCCTTGGTCAGACTACATGTAAGGTGTAAATCCCAAGTGCTACAGGTTTATCCAATTCTCTATATAATTATCCCTACATTACAGCTCTAGTAGATTTGGGCATCAGAGGGTTATTGGACTGGTGAAACATCCTAACACCCCACCCCCCCAAAAAAAACCAAAAAAAAAGGAAAAAGAAACTGATTTATAAGTGGAAGATGATTCTCTGTTCATAACCAACAATCCTAACATGAAGATTGGGTGAAAATGGCTCAATCTCCTTGCAAACATTTCAATATTCGAAGAAAGCAACATTTTGCAATGAAGCCAAATAACAGAAAATTATCTTTACCTCTGTCTTGTAACGAGTGTCACGCGGTGGTATCTTCAATTGTGCTTTCCAATCTTGGCTACTAAAAGCATAAAGAAAGAAAAGTGAAATCAGAAATGGTAATACAGCAGTAAATCTGTCGGAACAACTTAGAATTGTTATAAATACGTACAATTATGTCAGGGAAAGAGAATAAAAACACAGTAGAAATTTAAAAAAAAAAAAATGCTACAACAGCTTGTACACATCCATTGACACTTTGTGCATTGACCATTGACGTTATATGACAAAGACAATAAGAGAAACATTAGGTCCCAATTCTCAAAGTACACAGCATGAGATATATATGCATGTATTGCATATTGATACATAAATGCAGTGGACAGAAAATTCACCAAATATAAAGACTCTGCAATTTGTGACTAACAATATAGTCTGCAAAAGCTCAGAATGCTAAATACTAACATGGTTTCAAATGTCTGCTGATTCCGATATGTAAAAGTATATATCATACTAAGTGTTTAGCTAGGACACCCCTATAATATAAGGGCTGAAATTCTGCCGATATTGACAACTGAGATTGATAATACTAGCACTAAAAACCACTGGCCGATATCGATGCCGAGATTTTAAACCATACTAAATAGCATAATAAACAAGGAACTAATCACCCTTTAAAAGTTTGTCAAGATATATAATTTTCAAGATCGATGATATAAGCATATTTCAATAGTGTCACGGACTGCCAAGAAAGCCCATCTAAGCAGTAAGCACAACCAAAAATTGAATTAAGGGTACATTAATAGAATAAGTGCACAACCTTTACCCATCGAATATATTGTCAGCATTGTTAATATTCGCATATAAATATATACTGCTAGAAAAGGTAAATATCAGTCTTGATATTATTATGGATTTAGATCTATAAAGTTTCCATTTGTATTCGTGAGACTCAAAGCCACCTCCCCACTTCAACATCATCCTTGGGTTTTGTGTAAGTTAACTCATTTACTATTAGGCAAATTCCTATAAAGTTTTTTAAGTTTAAAACTCTTATATTTCTTCCTTAATCAGATTATGTACACTTCCCTAGGTCTTCAAAGTCAATAGATTAAGAGCTTGCCTATGATCTGATAGTCATTGATGTATTCTATAATCTGACTATCATGTAGTTGTTCATTGCAAATGAGAGTTGACCTGTTATGACATCAGTCTGGATCTATAAATTTGTAAACACCTCTAAGTGCATTGCCTCAGGTCCCTAACTTAGAGGTCAATTTGGCTACATGACCAACATCTCCTTGATTAACGCAGAGGTCATTCGTGCATATCAAATAGGGGCAGGAAGAGAGCAGCTGACACACACAACCCCACATCATGACCCATTGGGTGCAACCCTACAGCTACTAACAAATAACGAGATTCAGAGAAAACGAAGAAAGCCCTGTTTGGAAGTGACAACTACAGATTTTGTCCACGCCATTTGAAGACTGTTCACAATCTGAACCAACATTTCCACTCCTCTTAATCGTCATCTTATTTCGCCCTTCCTCATAATTCTACATTTTATTAATTGTGCTATATGCAGGAATATAAGACAGGATAAAGGAATCAGATCTCTAGATTTAGGGTGGCTTGAGTACTTCCAGTTATGTTCCTACCATCACAAGGGTGCTAACAACATGAACAGACATTTTCTCTCTACCCCATTCATAATCTTTCTCCTTTCCTGGTTATCTCGCCACTATATTTATTGTGAAATACACTTTCTGTATAACACACATGAATATGAGGCATAATAACAGATCAGCAAGCACTCAGTTAAATGCAATATGAAATGTCCACTAATCGGCAACAACAGGAGCAATAAAACGTTTTTCCCTAACATTTAGAGATGGCTACAGGAATCCTTTTTTTCTCAACTCAGCTTATTTTGCACGCTCGTCTCCATCCATTGAACTTGTCCAAACCATCTCGAATGACTATTGTTCATCTTTACCTCACTTGAAGCAATTCCTTAGTACCTTTTGACATTTTTACAAATGCATTCATCTTATATCCTAGCTTTGACCTCAACATTCTCTTTCCAATCATGAGGTTTGTACTCAATAACCTCTTGGAATCCAGTGTTTGTGTGTAGCATGTCAAACAAAAAAAAAAACTTGATCTGAAAAACTACAGATGGCAACAGAAACCAAGAGATTCATGAGATCCGCCAAATACAAGAATAATATCGCCAACAAGAGGAATATTAAAGACTAAAATGTCAATATATCTAGTACCAGATAGTGCAGCAAGTTGTCTCCAAACTCCAAATGCAAACTTGCATCATTATCCCGACACTAATGTTTATTTCAAGATAATATCTCAACACGGTCAAAACAAAGTCCTAATCAGTTTCTCTGGTAAGGATCAGATGTTGAGATTGGCGATTATCATTTAACCCATTATGCGACTGTCAGCAATGGATTTAGATGAAAATTTTACACATGGGCTAAGGGGAAAAAAAAATCACCTAGTGTTCTGAGATCAAACTTTTACTAAATAGAAGCACATTAAAAGAGGTGAAAAACCTTCTAACTTGGATGCTTATGGTGCCACCTATGTGCATGGCATCTGATAAATAACATGATCCATTTCTCTCTTTTAAACAACATTTACTCAATAAATTTCAACAAAATATGGATATTACATAATAATCTAAAACAGCTTTTTAATGACTGATCAACAACAAGCAACCAAGTGACTAACAGAGTAGCAATAACAGCAGCCAGTTCAAAACAGAAATCAAGAAACAACTAACCGAAGAAAAAAAAAATTAAGAACAGAACTTCGAAAGGCAAAAGATCAAAACAAACCATTCAGTTTTTCCGAAGAAAGAAAGAATGAACAAAAAGGAATGAAAAAGAAATAATAACCAAAAAGTATCATTCAATGCTGACAGTGGTTCACTGACTGTGCATGCTAGTAATGGTTGGCAGATCAACTTTATGTTTTCGAGTTGAAAGAGGAAGTGGGCCAAAGAGAAAGAAAGAAAAATGTTTGGCTTAGACAAGGGAGTTATCGAACAACATTACTCACCCCTGATATACATAAGGGATACCCTTTACAAGCGTATTAGAATGTACAATTATTATATATAAGGAATTATACTAGCTGCCGCTTAATGTGATTATGTGAAGGAGTGGCTTAAACCTTGCGCCCGGAAAACTCTACTCGATAAGCCCTAAGGTGGGTACTCTTAATAAAACATTACTTATGAATGTAGCACCTTTTTTTCTATTTTTAGGCCTTAATGCCTAGTTATTAGCTATGAAGCGTGGAGATGAATTACGACACGATATGGACATGGCAATGAAGCTAATTTTCAAAAAGTAGGATACAAGTACATAATGGCTACAACAAAAATTATGTGCGTATACGTGTGTGCGCGCGCGCGCGCGCACAATACATGATGTATCATACAAATATGAGATACGAATATGAACATATTATGAGTATGAGAATACATCACAAGTCCACAATAATAAAATTATACTTTTCTCTAAATTAATGACAATATTTATAGCATGAATTTACAAGGCTATGAGGTAAAAGAGATTGTCTTTATGATGAGACACTATTTTAGTTGTACAGGTCAATTGTTACATCAACAATCATATTCTTTATTAAGAATTATTATATTCTTATTTCTAAATTAGTAATACACCTTTTGAATTTGGTACTATAAGTATCAAGTTTGATGAATTTATAATAAAGGATTTGAAGTTGTTTATGAGCTATTAGTCCATTCACAAAAGTGAGGTAGCATGAGATGAAATTGCAGTCAAGCCCTAGCTCCGAGTTGACTAGTAGGATGGGCCTCACCACTTTTCCCTCTCACAAGCTCATTTTTATAAATACTAACTCATAAACAATATTCTATAACAAAAAAACTATAATTATAAATGGATAGCCAAAATATCCAAATTTGCTTTGTAACCACATAAAAGCAGAAAAGATACAGAATAATCAGTATCCGACACTGCTCAATATCCATCTAATAAATATCCACTTTGTTCACCCCTAACCTGAGATTAAATTGCGTAACAAGAAAAGTTACATCTACCACCCCGCCAACTCAACATCAACAGCATTCACAAGGGGAATAGCATGCTTATAGTTGCATTAGCTAGTAATTTGGCACCACTCATGTAGTGTTGGTAGCAGGTTAACAGTCCAAAGAACGTAGTCAAACATCTTATGAGACTTTCTTGATTTTGTGTCATGATTCATAGCCAAGCCTGTGTTCATGGAAAATAGATCCTACGGGAAGGATGATGATGTTGTTTAGGGCCATAACTAGAGCCCAGGCTCTAAGCATTGTCATAGCACCTAACTCATCCTCTTATTCATTGTCTACAAAGGGATAGGAAACCTTAAAGATAGCGGGATGCCAAAGTCACACTATATTTACCTCAACTAGCCTCCGAAGCTAACTCATAAAACAACCTATTCCTCTACGATAAAAGAAATTAAATATGTTGGCCTAAGAAAGAAAGAGAACAAAAAAAACTCTCAAATAAAGAAAGCAACATCCAAATCATGAAATATGAGAAAACAACCAAGAATTTTGGTTGGTTGTGGATTTTTAATGAAACACACAGCAGCAACCATGGTTCAAAGTCTCGGTCTCGGCCGCCGACTAGGCCGGCACCGAGACGGATCAGTCTCGGCAACTCGGATCGGACTCGGACGATACGCGCAAAACGCTACATAGAACGTCAAAAAAATTATGAAAAATCATAAAAAAATGTAGATATCAAAATTCATGTATCACATGTCCAAAACATATCACCTAGCACTCAAAACATAACGTGAAAGCATA
>JAXCLS010027641.1:0-10202 GCA_035584285.1 Agave angustifolia | reverse complement strand
CGACAGTTCTAGATCCGATAAACTCCCGAAACAAGGCCCGCGCGGGGGACCCATGAAGATATGTGAGGATCAACCCCGAGTGGGCCCACAAGGAGGCCCAATTAAACCAGATCATGAAAAATTAATTTTAGAAAAATTCACCTAACTTCCGGTGCGAATAAGGGACACGGATCTCCGCTCCCGCTCCCTCATCCATTTCTGATCACCACCCGGTGACCTTTAGCTGCTTAGGTGACACCTCTTCTGGATCTGGTCACCGTCGGTGATCCTACGTCCCCGGCTCTTCGTCTCCTACCTCTCTCCCCCCTTTGAAAAAAATTTAGGGTTTTCTTCGACCTCCTCTTTTTCTCGTTTTCTCCTGCTGCGAAGTGCATCGTTGTACTCCTCACGGGCGGTAATCATATCCTCTTGATGTACTCCTACTGCTTTAATTTTTCCTTTATTTATTTATGTGATTTTCAAACATTCTATGATGTACAACTTTTTTTAGTTTTTTATTATGGCAAGAAGTAAACTAGAATCTGTTTGGTTTTGAGTTCCAATTTAGGGTTTTGGTCATAAAAAATGCTCCTTCTTGATTCGAGCATTTTGGGACACTTTAGTCGCTCAATCGTTGCAACCTGCAACCAAAAAGATCAGAACTTTCATAGATCTGACCTCTAATTTTAGCTCTCCTTACTTAATTTCTACTATTGGTAGCTCAATGGACTGTTTTAGTTCCTTTTTGTATTCTTCTTTTGAATGCCGAACGAATGCTGTAGGGTTTGGCTCCATTATTTGTAAGTTCAGTTAACCTTTATCACATTTTGAGCTAAACAGAACTAAATTTTCCAAATGACGCAATGGTTATAATTCCCGATGTTGAGAACCATAAGTTGTTCATAATAGATACACTAGTGCTTGTGAGCCTCCTGTCTTCCTTCTGAACGTTTTGAATTGTTGTAGGTTTTCGAATCTCCACGTTCATGGAGGCCAGTAGGACTGAAGGCGATGAGTTGATGGTGGATTATGTTGAATGCCTCATGTCGCTACCTACCAATACACGGCCTGGTGAGAATGAGAACCTGGTGCTTCAAGTCTCGGTCTCTCCTCAAGAACCTTCAAATATTCCTATGGGGATACCCAGCCAACCTAAAGATTTAGTTCAGAACAGTATTGAAGACACAAAGCTGGAACCATTCTTTGGTATGGAATTTGAGTCTGATGAGGCTGCAAAGACATTCTACAATGACTATGCCTGTTGTCTAGGGTTCCCTTTTCGCGTCGGAAGATCTCGCCGATCAAAAGGTGTTGAGGAGGTGCTAATTATGAAGCAATTCGTATGCTCAAAAGAGGGAGTATATCGGAAGAAACCTTCTGGTGAGGGCACAAGGAAGCGTGAGAGGATTTCCATGAGGGAAGGTTGCAAGGCGATGATGGAGGTGATTTGAGATTCTGACCGGTGGGTGGTTGCTAAGCTCGAGAAGGCCTACAACCATAATCTTGGGACTTGTAGTAGAGTTGGTTACCTTCGGGCGAGGGGCTACATTGATACTTCGGAGAAGGCAAGTATAGTGCCTTCTGATACTATGACACTTCTTCGCCAGAATGCATTTGGGGAAGGAGGAGACGCTCTGGGCCTATTAGATTATTTCAAGAAGATGCAAGCAGATAATCCTGCGTTCTTCTATGCCATACAAGTTGACAACAATTGTTGTGTGATCAATGCATTCTGGGCTGATGCTAGGGCTAGAACAGCATATAGCTATTTTGGTGATGCAGTTACCTTAGATACAACTTACAAAAAGAATAAGTACATGATGCCCTTTGTTACTTTCTCAGGTGTGAACCATCACTTGCAGCCAGTTATCTTTGGATGTGCATTGCTAATAGATGAGACTGAGTTCTCGTTTGTTTGGTTGTTTGAAACATGGCTTGCAGCGATGGGTGGTCGACCCCCTATCTCATTAGTTACCGATCAGAATAGGGCAATGGCAGCAGCAATCACAAAGGTGTTCCCAAACACCTGCCATCGGTTTTGTAAGTGGCTCATTTTGAGTAGAAGCAAGCAGAAGTTAGCCCATGTTTATTCCGCTCATCCTACATTGAGAGGGGAGCTTGAAAGCTGCGTCATTGAGTCGGAAACAATCAGAGCATTTGAGACTTCTTGGGTGTCTATCATTGATAAGTATGATTTGAGGAAGAATACTTGGCTCCAGGCGTTGTTTAACATCCGGCAAAAATGGGTCCCAGTGTATTTAAAAGACATATTCTTTGCTGATATGTCTCCAACTCAGAAATTGGAGACTATGAATGACTTCTATAAGAAGTACTTCAATACCAAGACTTCACTAAAAGTATTCCTAACCCAGTTTGAAATAGCCATGGTAAGCCGATATGAGGATGAAGCCCAAGCAGATCTGGACACAATGTGTACTAAGCCAGTTCTGAAGACTGCATCACCAATAGAAAAGCAAACAGCAGCTATTTATACAAGAGCAGTGTTTGAGAAGTTTCAGGAGGAATTTGTTGAATCTTTAGGTTACAATGCTTACAAAATAATACATGGGTTGGTAAGCATGTTCAGTGTGGCGAGAGACGAGGATTCGCTTGAGACATTCATTGTCACTTATAATGCTGCAAAAAAGACAGCAACTTGCAGTTGTAAGAATTTTGAGTTTTCAGGCATTTTATGCAGGCATATTTTGGGTGTCTTCTTGATGGTTGATCTTCGGTTGCTTCCAGAAGAATACTTCCTGAAACGTTGGACATGGAATGCCAAGAATGGCACTCAAATAGATGAACAAAGTTCTGAGCTTCAGAGCAGTTGTCAAGAATCCATTATGTCTCGGTACAATGACCTCTGCCAGGATGCCATTAAATGTGCAGAGAGAGGAGCAACATCCATGGAAATATACAAAGCTGCAAAGGATGCACTACATAGGGCCTTGTCTGAGATTGTTGCTGTGGAGAGAAATTCCGGTAGAGGAGCACAACGAGATGCAATCAATATTAATGAAGAAATTACATTAGATGAAGCAATGAGTGACCAATCATTACACGACCAATCCTTACAAGATCCTGGTCGGAAGGTATGATAAAATATAATAGCCTTGTCTCTGTTGCATTTCCTTATTGTGGTGGTATGGTAATTTAGCTTATACTTTCTTTGCTGTATTATATCTGTATATTATACTTCGTTGATTATGCTATGATCAACTTGGAATCTCAATTCTTGATTCACAGCATTTTACCTTTACCTTTAATTTTTCTATTCATAAGCTCACCTTTGAAGGGCAGTAACATGAGAAATGGAAAGAATCCAAATTTTCTTAACTTTGAGTTGTTTATTATAAATGACTCTATTGCCATGGTAGAACTGTAGAAGGCTTGACTGTTCTTATTGTTTCTGTTGTAATTTTAAGGAGCTTTTACCTGGATAAATTGCGACTTTCTCACATGAAATTTATCTTTACTATTCCAACCACAACCCTTTTGATTGGAATTCTAATTTGATTGGATTCATGTTCGTGTCACGTCCAAATCAAATCTATCCATCCATTTACAAATTTTTAATATATCTTGAAATCTAGCCATCTATCCATCTCTAAAAGAATTTTTATAATAAAAGATAAAAAGTAGTATTTATTAGATAAAGAAAGCAAAGTAACTTATCTCTCTCTTGATGATTACATGCCTAAATTTTCTCACAGTCATCCCCTCCCCCCAATACTTATGTCAAAAGGAGAGTGAAATAGAAAATGTTACAATACCCAAAAATCTAAGCAAAACATTTACATTTATATCTCAAAAAGGGTTTGAAATAATGAAAAAAAACAACATTTATTAGGTATCATTATTTTAAAAAAATTGAAATAAAAGAAATAACATTTATTAGAGAGAGTAACCATGACACTTATTTTAGAAAGAAAGATGAAAGGTTTCTTTTTTTAATTAAATATTAGAATTTTCTATAATTAGAGCAATAATGCTATTAAAAAAAGGTACATAAAAAACTCTTAGTAAATTTTATTTTACATCAGTTCTACTTTGTTGCTTGTAGCTCGAGCCCAAAATCTAGTGTTGTAAGAAGGATGTCTAGGATCCTTCTTTCAAATATAACATGACACTTGATATAATTGTCTGGTATTTTATGAACCAGTAGCATGTGTTCCAACCAAAAAAAAAAAATTCATCTGTTGGTCCATAGGAGCTTTTGGTGGGACATTTATTGCAGGGAATTGAAATATATTATTGATATGTGGGAAATACATGTCCATGCAACTGTGGGGCAGTCATTGGCCTATCACTACCAGCATGAAGTAACCCTCTTTTCGATGTTTATAAGTGTGCTGCTGACCTTCTCTATGATGAGTACAACAAAACAGACTTCAGAAGGCATCTTTGCCATGTCACTATAGACCATTAAGGGCCTTTGTGTCACCCTTCATTTTTTTCAATTTTCTCAACTTTTAGTATTGATTCTAATCTTATTTATGTGAAGTTAAAATAATTTAGTACATTATAACCAAGAGGTGATTAAAGAAGTGAAGCAACCATGCAGATCCACTGTAGATCCAATTCTGTTGAAGTGCCTAATTGTTCATAAAATGAGATTTTAAATTCATTCTTTTTAGGCTTTTCAACACACCAGACACCTGGTATCTTTTTGATGATTTGATTTAAAACACTAGAATGATACTTTACTGAATGACAACTGAAATTGGTAATTGCATTAATGACAGCTTATTTTTATTCTTGCAGCCAGTGAAAAATTTACTTGGACAATTTCTGGGCACCTCCAGGTCACCAATGTGAAGCACTCTAAAGGCTATCTGCTGGCTTCTTTCCCTTCATTGGGCAAAATGTTTGCATCTCTCCTTTCAACATTGCTCCATGTGTTGGATGACCCAAGGCGAATCTGCCTCAGCAGATTCCCATGACAGCACAAACTGTAAGATACATACTTCTGATTATTTTGCATTCTGGAGCTAAATATTCTGGCGTAGGTCATTTCTTCTGTATAGCTGCTTGATTGGCAGATGAAAGTGATAGTGCTGATTCTGTGATGATACCATTGTTAGAAGTTTATTCACGAAAGCGTCATGTTTGTGAAATTAACATAATGATTCCATCCTGTTGTAAGTTGCTGCAGGTTAATGTTGCTAGTAGAGGCTATTGTATTTATTTATTAAGGTGTCATAAGGTTTTGGATTTAATTTCTTTTCTTTTGTGTTTACCCTAATGTCTAGTTCTTGTTCTGTAACCTCAGGCCTGTTGTTAGAATTGGTACTTGTAAGGGTTTACGAGAACAGAGAACCCAATAAGTCAAAAGCGTGCACGCCGTGTTGTTATGTTGATGAAGCTTGTTGGCATGCTTCTTTGTGGATTTGAAGAAAGCATGCAATCTCTTTTGATATGTTGATGAGGATGTAGGGATTGCTGCTTTCTTGAAAATTTTGGAGCCTGTTAATATGCCATTTCCTGCACAGCAAGCACCTTTATGATATAAGCATTACTCGGAATATGTTAATTTAGTGATGTTGCTTTTAGAATTACTTTTTGGTCGTCTTGTGAATTCTTCAAGTGCACAAGTTAGCCACAGTTTTTTGACAGTTTTCTTGCAATTGGTTGCAAAGTTTGTATAAGTAGCAACAAGAGGTTAATCTCAGAACTATTATCGGATAATTAAGGGTCGCAATGGGTCAGGTTGGTTCATATTAGATCGAGGCAATATACTTAGATGGATAAGATTGATCCATGCCTGCACAGTGAGCCTGAAACTTAAGCATCACTTATTTACCTTTCTTTTTGTTTGGTTTTTGGATTTGTTTGTTTTTTTCTTACCTGATTGACCATCTAAAATCACTCCTTTTCTGAAATTTTAGTACTTGAGAATAAAGTAACAGTATACAATGCTGGACTCTCTTCAGAATTTTGTTTAGTACTTTGTAGTGGCTGATCAGCCAAGCAGATCAATTAATTTATGAGTTCTGAAGATTTTCCTTTATATACTAACCTCAGATTTCTTCTCAGCCATGATAAGTGCAAGTTATTCCAATGTGCATGTCAAAATGTCCCAAAGTTCATATCAATTTCTACCATAATCTGTTTAAAATGGCAATTGTCTAATGTGGTGGGCCTGGCGGCCTTAAAAGCCACTGACTTTTCTTTCATGAAAAAAAATTCTCTTCCAATTTGCTTGTGATCGGCTTATGTTTTGGGTGTGAAATCGATACATGGTGTGATGCTAGATCACAGGTGTAAAGCCTCTTAAATCAAAGTGTGGAACCTTCTTATCTTTCCTCTTTCTTATTTTTCTTTATATATTATGTAGCACAACTCTAGTCCATCAAAAACCCATGAACTGAACCTATTTAAAACCCTAACGAAGCCTTAAATCTTATGTTTTGTTATTGTCTTAATTTATCTCTTGCATCTGAACTTAAATGTCTCCTATTTGATATTGCTTGATCAGTTTTCTTTCACAAACTAACTCTTAAACCAATTTACTAACCCTCTACCAAATCAAGCAATCTTACAATTCACTTTCATCTCAAAATCCTATCCACAAATTCGGGGGGAAAAACCTTGCAGATAAACAGATCTGAACAAAAAAAGTTCAGTTCTTGTTGGTGTTACGTTATATTTGATATTAGAGCAAGTTAATCTGATTTTCATAGGACTCGATTGTGATGATGATCGTGACACTGACTATTATGAAGATCCATTAGAAGTAGAGCGTCATATGTATGATGATGTCCTAATATTTTGAGGTTTTGATGATTTATACTGGTATGTAGATTGGGAATATCATGTTGAGAAGTTTTCTTTATATTTTGATTTGACAAATGAGAGAAAGTATTTGTATGTCAAACATAGACTAGTTGGAAATGTTGTAGATGGAAGAAAAATGACAAGAATTGTCCAACTTGGCCCCGCATGACGCGGTATCTCCCCTCCCGCTACTCATTGCCACTTTCATCATCATATCTGCTGCAATATTCACCATCTCACCATCTACGTTATCCTTTTAAAAAAAAGAAATCACTATCTATGTCACCAAGATCATCGTTGTTGCTTGAGACGAAAAGAGTTGTGACTGTCTCGTTGTCGGATGAACTGATATCTCCCACAAATTGATTATCCAGAATCTCCAAACCTCAATCAATAAATGCCAATGCCTCACTAGAGAACCTATTGTCTTTGCTGTCCATATAGGTTGAACCGCCCCTCATTGAGATCTCTTTACCTCCATCATTAATCACCACATCACGACTTCATTATTGTTGATTTTGAGACGATTCAGCTGTCTTCTGGGTCTGAGATCACGTCTTTGCTGCATAGGATAGAAAGAAAACCACCGTCTATCTTTTCTTTAACGTTCAATGCGTCATTGATCTCACCTTTAAAAAAATTTAATATTGATGCCAACGACATCAATTACTTTATTACAACCTTTCATATTGACACGTGCAAATACAATCATTTCTTATTTATCTTCCAAATAATAACAAGCTTCAAGAGAACAAATTGCTATCATGTGACTTCTAATAAGGCATGTTTAAAGTAGGTAGCAAGTAAGGGGAGTATTGTAATTCTCACTTTATTTCATCTATATAAAGGAGAAGCTATCCCTATCTAAGGTCATGCCGTATATTCACTGAAACCCTAACATGATATCAGAGTTATTCCTCTTTTATCACCACCTGCGCTTCCATCAACTTCCTAACCCTATCCGTCACTAAACCCTATCCGTCATCTAAGAAACCCTAACCACCTCACCTTCTTTTTTCTTTTTTACCCCTTCAGATTTTATGTGATCCGAATCCAAATCTAAATAATAAAAAATTTATTCACGTGAACAATGCCATCGCTGTACCGTTCACGATGAACGGTAACAACAACAAAATATTTTTTTATCCAAAACCCTAGCTGCCATCAGTCCAACTTCATCATTTGTTGTGGCTTTTAAGGTGATATGGATCTTTTTTGCCTTCATCTACTGATGTTGTTTTCTGTTGTATCAACTATTACCTTCTGACGAGTCTTTTGTATGTGTTCCTTGGTATTTATTTTATTGAGTTTGAGAATCTCTCAAAAACTCCTCTTCTACTTGTACTGAGTTTGAGGATCTTTCAAAATCTTATTTTCTACATAGTACTAAGTTTGGGAAGCTCTAAAATCCTAACTGTATGTAAGGTGATTTTTCGTGCAGTCTTCATACATGTGTTAAATTCGACTCAGATTCGACTTGATTTGATTGGCAACTATGATTCACCAGGGCCAGGGTGACATAAGATTAGCAATTCAGTATTTGTTTTCAACAATTTAAATATTTATTTGTTTCTCAATTTTTTTGTTTAAAAAAGCTTTTGTTAAGATAGCTTTTATCTAGTTTTTGTAACAAGCTGAATATAATTGATATAGGTGCTCCAGTTCGAGGGATAGCATTAGAGTGTGTAAGGGTATTCTTGTATTATTTTATTTATTCCTCATCTATATAAGAAGAGACAATCCCAACCTAAGATGATGCCGTCTATTTTATAAAACCTAACAATAACGTTCCAGACAAATCAGAAGTTTCCATCTAACACCTAAATGAAAATTTCTCAAACAAGCTAAACAATTGAATTCTTACTGAATGTGAGTTCTGAAGAAACACATCACTGAAGGATTAAATAACGATATGATGCAGTCAATTGCATCAAACAGGGCGCGAGGGAACAAACGGTTGGGCGGGAACAATCATGCTTTCCACAAGAGGCCTGCTGTGTTACCTTGGGTTACCCATCCACCAAACAATGCTCTGAGCTGCAGTACAGTGTCCCCACTATTTCTGATGAATTACAGTATTCTGTGACGTAGACACTTCAAATGCAGTCCTTAGCCTTGGTTAAATGTATAGTCTAGTTGAGGTTCCATAACTAATCCACACGGTCCCCAAATACATGTAACTGAATGGGCCTTTTAGTGATTTAGATTTATTCTGAGGAAAATTCAAGTCACTTACTACAAGCTCAGAGGTCCCCAGATCAATCAGTCATGCCTTCAACTAATTATTCTAGATTTCTAGTCATCGAAGAACATTCATAACCTGATAACCGTGAGAACTTAAACAAGCCCCCAATCCAACTTCCACTCTCGTCATAAAGATTTTCTGCTGTCACTGATAGATTCATTCCTTGCACAATTGCCCTTAACAAGGTAAACTCCCTTTCCTCAGTACAACTTGCAGTCTTTGGGAAACAACAAAGGTACTATCTATATAGGAATTTTGAATCACTGTCCTTAGTATTCGGGGAAAAGAAAATTGAAAGTTTCGGGGAAGAGAAAATTGAAAGTTATCGCTGAAGACAAAGGAAAGATACATGACTTCACAAGTATTGTGTTGTGATTATAATGTAAAAACGTGCCATGAACATGTCATAACCATTTGGTTCCAATTGTAGCTTCTCAATACATGTGACATTAAAATCTTGTTGGAGAATCCACCATTGCATGTCTCAAGGAAAGCCCACTGGAAATGTGTTATAGTTAATGGTATTGCCCTCACAAATACTGACAGTTCAGCACTTTTTGGTCATCGATCCTTCAGATTTATGGACCATTATACCATGTGTAGGATGCTAATATTTATGAGGAGCCTCTTAATTGACAGTCCTATTTCATGAAGTGCATACATACGTTGAACCATTTCATTTTGAAATGTTTTAGTGTGTTGATAATAGTGGCCTATGTTGATGGCTAGAGGGAGAGAACAAATCTTGTGTGCTTAAAACCCACTTACTCATGCCTGTGAGTATTCAGTTGTGGAAATTATCATTTTTATGCCATACACCATCAACATGGACTTCTTGGGAAATATGATTTCATGCTTTATTGTCTCAAATCTAATTTTGTAGCAAGTCATTAGCGCATTTCAGAGGTCAGGGTTAGATATTAATGATGATGATTTTCAAAATCAAAGAATGAAGTTATCAATCCTCACTATCCTAAGTTCAACTAGACATATTTTGTGTTGGGGTCTTTAATTAGTCCAAAATTTAATTGTTATTTATTTGAGGCTGTGCTTAATTGCTGAATAAAGGAACATCCAGATACTTGGGGAATTCTAGGGTTTTTTTTTCTTTCCCTGTATTCTCTGCAAAGTGAAGATAAGAATGGTCATTTGTCATTCAGATCTCCATTTACAGCTACTTTATTGGAACCTGGTTGATCAT
>JAXCLS010027626.1:0-19428 GCA_035584285.1 Agave angustifolia | reverse complement strand
ACTCCTATTATTGATGACTAGGATAAGAAGCATGGTGATGCTTTTCTAATGACAAGATTCATATTTTAAAGCAGTAATAGATGACTTGATATGCAGTACTTGACACAACTTTTGCAAAGAGAGATGCTCAACCTATGGTGTCATTGTATTGGATTATCAAAAGAAGAAATAGCTGCTAATCAAGAGTGGAGTGTACCATTATCTAAGTAATAAAGGCCATCATATTCACAACCCGAACCAATTCTCATCTCAATATGCAGATCTTAAAACACACAATAAAAAGGTTATAATATTGCACAATAGTGATTTTGTGTGGTAAATTTTTTGATGGATAGTAGATATCATCGAATTTAGGAATAAATAAGACATCATTTAGTGACAAAGAAGAGGGCATGAACAACTCCTTTTTTCATGAACAATGGAAGAGGTTCCATTAGCAATATTTATAAGAAGAATATTATCTAGAAAGGAAAGAGTAAAACTTGTCTTTGATACTTTTCATATGATTGAAGGCTCCTGAATCTAATATCCAAGACTTATAAGTGAAATCAGTAAATGCACTCGTACCTGAAGCATACCCATGCATGGTAGTATTAGCTGATTGGGATGCGCGAGCAGTCTGAACTGAAGAAACCACTCATAGTCTGCCTGAAAAATTTGTATAGTGGAAACAACACTGGAGGAGGTAAAAGTAGATGTAGAATCAACAACCTGATTCCACTCATCTTTTCTGAACTTGTCCCAATATTTATCTGATGTATGATTGTTCTTACCATATTGAATACAATGGCGTTGACCCTTTTTTTCGCGTCCACGTCCTTCCCCTGGATCACGGCCACGGCCGCATCCTCGTCAACCTCAACCACGACCTTCAGCTGCCATGGCAGAGATCTCAGTACCAGAAGAAACATCAGAAGAGGAATCACCTCTCATAGATACACGATGATCTCTAGACAAAGTGGTAAGGGAGAAGGAACTTTATCACCACCAAGAATCATTCAGTTCAGAGAGAAACTTAGCAATTGCTAGCTCATCACGATATTGCTGAAACACCTCCAAATCCAATTGAGAGTTCGATGAGAGTTCTGTTTAACTCAGAGTAGTGAGGCAACCTTCCCGTCCCAGTGAGAATAACTTCTCATACAGATCAACAATTCAAGAAATATTCTACTCGTTGGAATACATCTTTAAATATCCCATCTCTTTTGGCAGATTTCAAAAATATGACACTTGCACTAACATTCTCATCCATACTATTGAGCAACCATGTTATCACATTACAATAATTGGCCACCCAATCATTGTTGGCAATAGTATTTTTTGGTGGAGGATCTTCTAAGATGCTTCAGCTTCTTCTGTGAACCGACAAAGAGGTGAAAAGATTGGGCCTAGAGAAGGTAAATTGGTCCATTGAGTTTCACGGTTGTAGCCAAGAACGGCTTTGGAACAGTGAAATCGAAGGTGTGCTTGATATCTTCAGAAGACATAGCAACTAATAGTCAGATAAACACAGGTAAATAGACAGACACCAGTAGCCACAGAAAACATCAACAAGGCCGTTGCAAACAACACACTGGAGATTAGTTGAGGAGGTAGATGGCCTCGGAAGTTTATGGAAGCATCGTAAGGACAAGCACAACGAGCAGATAGAGGAGTAGTAGGAGTGTAGGACCTCTGCGAAGTCACACATAGGTAGTAGTGCATCGTCGAGGCCTAGGGGTTTGGTTATGGAGGCCTCGACGAGGCTACAATGTGATCAAGAAGGCTCATCGACGCTAGGACATTGTCGACAAGGCTTGGTGAGGGCTTGGGGATGGTCGACAGGGCTCAACAAGGTCTAGGGTTGATGCATGAATTGACGGCGAGGTGCATGGACGGGAGTCTGGGTGTTGGCGAGATCAAGAGAGCATGTGGCGGAGATGTTTTAGTGGCGGAGATGTGTTGGTGGACACAAGGGAATGAGAAGAGGTTTGGGCGGCGACGGCATGGAATGAACTAGGGTTAGGCTTTATGCTCTGATGCCATATCAGATTTGGAGAAGAAAAAGTTTTGAGAGATTGTGAGTTCTCTCTCTATACTCTTATTTATAGGCAAATACAGTTACAACTCATAATACATTAGGACTCCTAATATCATATAGCAGTATGACTTCTAATTACTAACTCCTACACTCATATGTAAGGTGATGTTGTTTCTTCTAGAGGCTTCGTGAGCAGAGCTTACGGGAACAACTTTGCAAGCATAAAGCTGTTGTGTTTGTGTTTTCTCTCTCTTTTATGTGGGCGTTCAGAATAGATATTTACTATGGTGTTTTTTTTTGGGAACATTACATGTCAGAATGTGGTTTGTTTAGTTGTCTTGTGTAATATAAACCACATTTTTACTATCTATTGTTTTTCATTGTTTATTACTGGAGTCTTATTACTCTATATTTAAACAGTTATAATTTTTGTCAAATAACTATGATATGTTTCCCTTCTCCTCTTATAGGAGACTTCTGAACTGGTTTCCAATCCTTGTGAAATTGACGCCTCAGCCACATGTCACCAAAGAAATAATGTTGAAGGAAATCCAATGCCTGAAGCTAGAGAACATTCGCCGGGATCGGAAAAGTATTGTTTACTCTTGAACTTTACCACACTTTTATTCGTCTTCGTTTTGCAGTAAAGCTAGTAGCTTTGATGTTTGCTGTATCAAGATTCAGCATCATGATCTCTAACATACTTATTCATTTTCCTTTCAGACAAAATCACTTAGTTACATCGCCCAACAAAGGGATTGTCTCCGGCCCTACAAATGAGGTATCGTTTTCCCTCCTCACTTGACTTTTATAATTTTCAACTTAAGGAGTTGTTTTCCGTTCGCAAGTTCAAGTGTTTTCCTTTTGCTAGTTGTCTTGGTGTTTTGGCTGCAATTTGATGTTGCCATCTTTCCATTTATACTCTGCATTAGGATAGGGGGACATTTATCAGCGATGGCACATGCACTTCTGAAGAGCACCTAAGATTTGCACATCTAAAGGAGTCTTTGGTGGCAGTTCAAACGGATAGTGGCACCAATGCATGTGTTGTCTGCAAGCATCCGGGACAGCTTTTGTGAGTGCCTTTGCATTTACAATATTGTAGTGTTGATGGTTGTTGATGCTAGCTAGATTTCAAATAAATGCATAGTGGTTAAGAATGAAGGTTGCATTTGGGGGTAGAAGTGCATTGTAACAAATTTATTCATTTTTCATATTTTGCATACTGTTAGTCGTAAATTCGCAATAGATCTCCAAGATAATTTGGTACTATTTGTATAGTGTTAAGTATCTATTATTACTTGGCAATAAACTTTCACTATTTTACGTTGATTTAAGGCTTCATTAATGTTTTTAGGTTTGAACTTAAAGTTTGTTCCCACCTGAAAAAAAGTAAATGGTATCCCAGTCACTTGCACACGTATGCTCAAATATTAGTAGTGTGATCTTCCCATGCCCATAAGTTTATATAGCTTGTATGTGTGCAGTTGTGCATCATATCATCTCCATTACCATCTTTGTCGAAGCATTTTCCTTTTAAAATTGTGGTGGCCCAAAATAAGTCAAGAAAGCTTCTCAGAAGAATTAAGCAAATTCTGATTAGCTGATTCCTTTTTGTTGTATCCTATGCACTTGCATATAGTCTCAGGGGTTGCTTTATGGTTGCGTTCAACTCAACTACAAAAGTTAATAAAGCAATTTGATCGGTTGTTTGTTGATGCTTTTCTACTTCTAATCATGTTCTATAACTCTTTCCATTTTGATGGGAAAACGTTCACATGATGATTCCCAAATTGTACATTATGCTTTTTTTTGTGTAAAAAGCACTGATGATCATGCATATTTTTTTCTAGTCTTTGCTAAATATTCATGATTAAAGCTGTTAATTCTTGTAAATGTCAAAGGAACATCTTGATGTAATCCTTTCAAGCTATTCTCTGGGTTACTCGTTTCTCTGTAACTTTTTTGTTTTATTAGGGCTGTTTGTTGTTGTTTATTGGAAAGAGGCTCTAGCCCGGGCTCCAATGTGGGATCTCCCGTAACCCGATTTTAGCCCTTTATCTCTGACCCAGGTCGCAATGCTTTTACTAGGGCTTATATTTGACCTGTATTTGTAATGCTAGGTGCTGCGATGGAAAAGGCTGTAAAAGAAGTTACCATCTTTCTTGTTTAAATCCACCTCTGCTGGACATTCCACCAGGTGTCTGGCTTTGTCATCTTTGTGTGAGAAAGAAAGTGGAGTCAGGTGTACATTCTGTGTCTGAAGGAATAGAAGCTATCTGGGATGTTATAGAAGGTGAGGTTGATTTGCAATTAGTTGGTTTTCAGGCTGGGCACTCTCGGTTATCTAATCTTTTTAGGAGATGCATGTGCTCTGGACGTAAAAAGAGAAATTATTTACCCATAAAATATCAGAATTTTTTTTTTTTTTTTAAGATATCCTTCCAAATAACTAAATGTAACTTCAACCTTTCATGTAAATTTGACTTTTTAATGAATATAAGAGAGTTATAATGTTATTGTAGTTCTGTTTAAATTGTACTCTAATTTGATTTGTTATCTTATAATCCTAAGTAGACTGAGATTCGAATTAAATGAGTTTTCCTTTTAATTCTAGTTAGACTAATTTATTTATTTATTTAGATTTTAATAGCAATTCTAAATATCTATTTTGAGAAGTATCCTTAAAAAAGTAACAAAATTGTTCAAATAGTATATTAATGGGATGATGATTTGTTGAGTTTCCTTATATAACTCTAATTATTTCAAATAAAATTCTAATATAAATTTTAAATATTTGATCAATTATAATTATTAATGTATTATCAAAATAGGCGTGGCGGGGACGACATGGCTTTGAACTAGTTTCTTTAGGAGTAGTTATAGATTATTCATGCTAATATTGTAATGGGTATCATGGTGTTAGGAATGCAGAATGGAAAGCAGAATGGAAAGCACTATTTTGTGAAGTATAAAGGCCTTGCCCATGTTCATAACGAATGGGTTTCAGAAAGTCGGATACTTCTTGAAGTTCCTATGCTCTTAGCCAAATTTGGTAGGAGACGTCAGAAAGAAAAGGTTGCCTATCTTTTGTTATTGAGTTCTGCTTTTCGTTTTAAATATTCTTCCATTTGCAACTCGTTTCTGGTTTACCTGTTGATTTCTTTAGTCAACCTTTTTTATTTCAGGGGACAAGGTGGAAACAAGACTGGACGGAACCTCGCCGTCTGCTGCAGAAACGACTGCTGCTGCCCACAAATCTGGCTGATGAATATTTACCTAAGCACGGTGATAAATTTTTGTATTGCTACCATGAGTGGCTTGTAAAATGGAAAGGCCTTGGTTATGAGAATGCGACATGGGAATTAGAGAATTCACAATCCTTATGCTCACCTGTTGCTAGGGCACTTATAAGTGATTTTGAAAGTCGTCATGAGGAGGCAAAGAAAAGGTCTGATCCTTTACGAGTTGAGAAGGTACTGATGAACTCTTAGAACCTTCAAACAGTAATCTCCCTCCTTTATTCGTTACGAGGGAACTAAAAACATTACTTTGAGCAGGCTCTACAGGTTAAGAAAAGTCCTATTCACAAATTGACAAGGTTGCCTGATGATTGCCTGGCCACACTTGATAATGATCATTTACATTCAGTTAATCGGCTTCGTGAATTTTGGCATAGGTCCCAAAATGCTGTATTTGTTGATGATCAGGTAAGATTTCTTTCTTTCTTTCTTTTTTATATTTTGGTTTTTTTTTTTTTGGGTGGGTGGGTCTTCTTACCTCTTGCTTTTAAATTTTGTTGTAAATGAACTGTGATGTAGACTGTGATGTTTTGTGATTTTAATGCGTTGGTTTGAGTTATAAGAACATGTTTCTATTATCCACATTCATTATCTGTCCAATAATTGTTACCATCTTGAAATATATTATAAATTTCTCATAAAATTGGTTTGTGTTGTAAGGATTGTATTCGAAATAAATCTTTCTTGGAGCTCAATACCAAGAAATAATCATTCATTATTTTTGTGACCACTCGTTTCTGTTATAAGAACATATTTCTATTATCCACATTCATTATGTGTCCAATAGTTGTTAACATCTCGAAATGTAATATAAATTTCTCATCAAATTGGTTTGTATGGTAAGAATTTTATTCGAAATAATCTTTCTTGTAAGTCAATACCAAAATTTCTTGAATATACATTTTTTAGAGCCACTTTTGTTGCTGGACGTTGGAAAAATAGGCAAATTCCCGCTGTAAGAGCTTCAAGCTTAACGATTTCCCGCTGTAAGACCTTGAAGTTTCTATGAAGTTTAGGACGGAGGAAAAATAGGCAAATTCTCACTTTAAGAGCTTGAAGCTTCTACGAAGGGTTTAAAGCCTTTAGGCGGAGGGGAAAAATAGAAAAATTTAAGATCTTGAGGAGATCTGTGTCTGTGCTCATGGCATGGTTCGCCTTACAGTCCATGACCCCCTTTTTTTTTTTTTAATTCTTCAATTTTTAGTCAAGTGCTTATATCTGGAAATCCTTGATGTTAATCAAGTGTGTGTAAACATATTACTTTGTAATCTTGGAATTTTCCATACAAAATCAGATAGGATTTATTACAGTGTACTCCACTGGTTGTCCAAGGAAAGGCATTGATTGGCTGCTGAATAGTTTGGCTTTATACACTAATTTTGCACGTATACTTGTATCTATTGATTTGTTGTTGCGTTAACTTGGATATTTAAATACCATGAAAGGGAAATCTGACTTTTTTAGTTGTCAGGTTATATGAGAAACTTAATATCCAGCTTGACGCGGCCTGAATCTGAAAAATCTAGATATTCAATCATTTGCTAGTGGTCATCACACTGAATTCTTAGGTAATTTACTTGTACAAGTGTATATTCATCCATCATGCACCCCAATTTTGTGATGGAGTTTGTACGACAGATTGGACAACTCTCACCTTTAGATGTCTCCTGCTTGTGTTCCACCTGGGAAAGAAATCTTAAGGAAGATATTTTATATGTTTCTGCAGTGTTAGTTTTTATATACACATATATCTTCCTTTATTTTGCAGAAAACGTAACACTAAGAGTATAGACTTGCTAGTGAGGCTCACTGGTAAAGTGGTGGGAGTGAGTTGTTTGGAGTCCCAGGTTCAAGTCCGGCTACGACCTATTTATTCAAAGAAAAAAGAAAAAGAAAAAGAAAATAAAAAGAAAAAGAAAAAGAAAGAGCATAGGCTTGACACACACACACACACACACTCTGAATGTATTTGTTAACCGTTCACTACGGCTGGTGACAAACACGCGCACACACACACACAAAGTTTGAGCAGGATCCTATCGATGGGATTTGAGTATATAGACCATATCACCTGGAAAATATGTTTTATGCAAAATATGTGTTATGCAATTCAAGTAGAAGATCCAAACCGTTCAGTATGATCTAAACCATTTAAAATGCCTAGAGACAAAAACTCAAATGTTTTGATGATTTCTATATGTCAATCAAGTGCCTCAAAAATAGACGGTCGAAATTAGATAGTAATGCCGATCTATGATCTGGAAAATAGAAATTGAAAATGCAACCCTTAATCATGATCTGAATACTATAAACTCTTGGACACCGACTTTTGTTGGGTTCAAAATATTTTAGATCGTAAAACTAAATAACTCACGTCATCTGGTTGCAGATACTTGATGCATGGGTAAGAAAACTTGAAATAGTCTAATTTTTTTTTGAGGCACTTAAAATGATTGAGATCAACTTCTGCGGAGTTGAATATCAAATTGGATTCCCTGTCATCTAAGGATTTGATTCAAATGATCACGGGAGGAGCCTAATCTAACTATATTTGCATATGCATATATTGACTAAAAATCATTAGTTCAAATAAATTACGTGAGGAATATTATATCAGATTGTAGTACATGTAACTAATAGTCATAGAGGTACTAAGAAACCAGTCTAGTTGGCTAAAGTTATGGAAGAATTTTTAGGGCACCGTGTGATGCCTATTTGTCAACTATCTACTGAAGCTTACCTTTGGCGCTCCCTGCAGAATGGCTTTCATTGGGCATCTAGAGGATGTGGTGCTGAGAAGTATCACTGTAAATGTAAGATTGGTTTGCCCAATCAGCCATGTAGCTCATTATTTGTTTGTTTTTAGAGAGATCAGACCCCTAACTCTCTTGTCTTTGAGGCATTATTATGATCCCCTTGTCACCTCCCCTTGTTTGCGGCTTTAATTCTCATGACATGTTTAGTCAAGAGTATTCTTCATGTGCCATAATTTCTTCCTGAATTCCTGGTGCTAGCTTACTGTTTTGAATATTTCTGGTTCAATTGTGCATTAGTACATTTGCACAACAACAACAACAACTTTAAAGACTTTATTTTAAGTATTTGTGGGGTAGCTACATGAATTTTGCTAGATCTACCTTATAGATTTTGCAAGACAAGTTATCCAAAGATCTTATAGGGTGTATACGAAATAGTTTCGTCACCTGATGCTAGGAGCCCACAAGGATAGGGGCCATTCAGACGAGACCAATTTTGCAGCATATGGTCAAGGGATCACAAGATACAGTAAACATTGCTAATTGAGTTTAAGCGTGTTTGGATATTATGATGAAAAATCAGGCTCAATTGATGAAAAATTGATGCTTTATATGCCAAATATTATCTAAAATTGATGTATTTATGGACAATTGTAAACTTGATGCTATTTCTTTATTGGGTTCATCTATCTGGTTCTAAATGGTTGAAATTCAGCGGGATTATACAGCTACAATTCGTATATACAATTGGGTGCTCATGCAGCTAAGGTGGTATGGTTAGGGCAGAGATAACTTCAAGTGTGTGGTGGGGTCTTTGTTGGTGGGTGGGGTTTTTTTTTTGGTTCGAGAGATGACTACTGCAGACAGCTTTAGAATTTTAGAATGTCAGCTTCTCTATGTTCTTAGAATTAAATCACCTTTTGCAATATCTCTCCCTTCAAAACTTGATGTTCATATAATTTATAAAATGTAATATTATCATTATGTTGGTGATATCTACCATAGATCTGAGAATAAAATTTTCCTTCACAAGTTTATCGCCAAATCATTGCCTCCTATAAAGCATAAACATCACCAGCCTTCTGTAATATCCTAATGCTCTGTGACTCTTCATCTTGGATTTCTTGTTTTCTTTGTATTTCTCTCAGGAATGTTTGTCTACCCTCTCTGCTGCATGCTGAGTTTTACAAGTTCTTTTGCTTTTTCATACTCATATGTTTTTTGAGTCAAAGGTGAGTTTTTCATACTCTATGTTGATCTATTTTAGTAGCGTTCTCTTATGAATGACAAAAAGATTTATTTTTGATTCTCACTCTGTCAGATCATTTCTATCATGCTGGAGTATATAAAAAAATTTATGTGTTGTTTGTAGATTACTACCTACCACATTTGCATTACTACTGTGAAAGCAGTTTTAGCTGGATTTCTTGTCCTTATTCATTAAATTAAAATGTCTCATTAATTTTCTTATTACTGAACTTGTCATTTCTACATGATGTGCTGCATTGACACTTGCAGGAGCGAATTATAAAGTCTGTATTATTTGTATCTGCCTTGAAGTCCCATACATGCCAGCCTATTCTTGTTATCTCAACCGTACATTCTCTTTCATTATGGGAGACTGAGTTCAGCAGATTGGCTCCATCCATTAATGTCGTTTTATACACTGGGACTAAAGACATTCGGAAGCTGATTCGTACTGTAGAATTCTATGCAGAAAGTGGTTGTGTAATGTTTCAAGTGCTTCTATCACATCCTGATGCTATTATCGAGGTATCTTCATGGAAGCTTCTTTTTCTTCCATCTATTCGTAATTGATTGTCTACATTTTGTTCCCTAGCCTTTCTAGTTAATAGAAGTGGAAGATTATTCTGCTTCCCTCATCTCCCCTCCCCTTCCCTTTTTTAATGGTTATTGATATTGGCTTCAGTTGTAGATTCATTTATTTCGGTAGTCTGGATGAAATTTATTTATTGTCTCATGCATATCCCAGGACTTTGACGCTCTAGATTGCATTGGCTGGGAGGCCTTAATAATTGATGAATGTCAGAACCCAAGAGTGTCAAAACATCTTGAACAATATAAAAACCTTTCCACTGAGTTTAAGCTGCTGCTTTTGAGTGCTCAATTGAAGGTAAATTGTTTAGATCCATTTTTTAGAGATATTTTTATAGTGCTTTTACTTTGAATCAGTCCAATTTACTTTTGGGAATTTTCAGGATAGTGTCGCTGATTATCTCAATTTGCTTTCCTTCCTCGAATCTGGGGGAAAAAAGAATGGTTCCAATAGTTTGAAGTATGGTACTAATAATTCTTCTGGTGCTCTTGCTATACTGAAAGAGAAGTTAACACATTATCTGGCATACGAGCGTAAACTGGGCTCGTCAAAGTTTCTAGAGTACTGGGTTCCTGTTCAGCTTTCAAATGTGCAACTTGAACAGTACTGTTCCACCCTTGTCTCAAACTTAAGCACTCTTCGCTCGTCCTCAAAAGTTGATCATGTTGGAGCTCTTCGTGACATTCTTATCTCTACACGGAAGGTTGGCTCTTTGAACACTGACTATATCTTAGTCAATATGTTTGATCAGAATGAACTGGCAACGTGTGTGGTTAATGATACCATTCCTCACATTATAGAGTTGTTCTATAAATGAATTTGATGTTTTCTCTCACCAATTTCACAATTTTCTTTTATTTTTTGGGGGGCAGTGCTGTGACCACCCTTACCTAGTTGGGAGATCGTTGCAAAGTTCTCTGATCAAAGTCCTTCCATCAGAGAAGTTATTGGATATTGGAGTAAAGGTTAGTGGTAAGCTACATTTACTTGATAAGTTTCTCCATGAGATAAAGAATCAAGGACTACGGGTGCTGATTCTTTTTCAGGTATAAAAATATATATGTAGAGATTTATACTTTTGGCGATTTGTATTCCCTGTCAATTTTTTGCTTGTATTTTTGCCTTGTTAAAGTGTATGCGGAGGATTCTGGTTTGATTGTGCTTATTCTGTCAATCTGTCATTAATGTCATTTCATTTATTTATGCTATGTTAATTATCACACACCAAATATGACATGGAATGATGTCCGAGGAACTCTTATAATTTGAGACAAGCTGTTACAGAATCGTTATTACAGCCTACCTTCATGTAATAGATCTTAATTCAAATCTTACAATTTTCATGTTTTTCAGTTCATGTTAGATGTTAGGCACTTTGAGGCAATTTTACCTTTGCTTATTCATGTTTTTCTTACTATTAACAAGTAATTTGAAACTATTCTAATTTCTTACAACTAAGAAGTAAAAAAATGAAGGCAATACACTAGCATTATTCCACCTTTTTTTATGCTTTTTGGTAAAATCTTGGATTGACATATAGAAGTCTAGTGTCTGAGTGCGCATTCTTGTGGGGTGCCTTGATCTGCTTCATAAAGTCCATGATAGGGGAAGGCATATTATAATGGGGTACAAATACCTCTCTTCTCATGGGACCAAAATATGCTGCTTGAATGCCTCTGTTCTCATGGGAGAGCAAAATAACGTGGCAGCTATTGCTGGTGAAAGCAACAGGGGAAGCACCTGAAGTCCACAAGGGAGAATACCAATTTCACTTAACCATTGACAAACACTACAAGGCTAATAATATGGCGAATAGAAAAAGGGATCAGTAAGGTGAGAAACAAACATAGCCAGCAAAGGAGTATTTGTTCTTGCTCCTTTTCTTATTTTGCTTACCTGCCTTTTGACAACTGGACCTAAACAACTCTTTTGCATGTGAAAGAACCGCATCTTCCTCCTAGCTACAAAAGTACAAGTGGTGCACGAGACCGTTATTGGTTTTCAAATGCCTTAGGACTTCTTTAGCTTCATGGTTGGCCCTGGCCCTACAAACATAACTAGAACAACCCTGACCAGCTTTGTTAGCTATCTGGTTGACTGTAAGCTCCTTGCTGTGGACCTCTTACAGCTATACATCATATTTTATTTGTGTAGGTAGTTGATCTTGGGGACTTCGTGTTTGGTTCCATTTGTTTGAGGTTACCCTAAGAGTTTGAGGATTTGGATGTATGCAGAGTGAAGGATCAATAGAATTTAATTGCCTGTACATAACTTTCAAGACCCTATCATTTATTTATTTGGATTCATGTGAGAGACTGAGAGCTAGGAAAATGTTGCTGACTTTCTTTGACATTTTGGGAGTTTGTTTAGGTAGTTGGAGATAGATGATTTATAAATTATTCAGCATGCAAACAGAATAATTTTAGCAAAATGTATACTTATCAATAAGATGGGAATCTGTCATGTTTGGGCCTAAAATGATGGTTATATCTGTTAGCTACTTGCATTGTCATAAAGTTAATATGTATTTTTATTATATGTACTAAGATTTAATATGCAATTGTTAATACATGTCAATTAACTTTTCACTACTCAATTCTTATAAGATTTAATATGGTAAATAGGTTCATGCTTGTTAAGAGCTTGCTCGGGCTTGTTTGATAACAGAAATGGACTGAGCTTGAACAAAATTTGAAGCTCATTTAGATAAGTTAATAGACGCGGACAACCTAAATCTTGGCTAGTTGGGTTTTATTAGCAACCTTAAGCAGAGCTGCCGCTGCGAAATGGTATCATCAACAAGAATAGTTTAGTCCTTTGTGGTGGGTGGATTTAGGAACTGACAGCGGCAATGTATATTGTCCCTCCATTCTACTGTCTTCTTTTTTCTTTTCATTTTTTTCCTTTACAAAATCTGCCTGTGTCAAGGTGCTCTCCCTTGGCTTCTTCAGCTTTCTAAAACACATGATGTAATCCTGTATCACTTGAGGCTAGAGACTCTGCAGAAGTCGACCTCCTGGCCTAGAGCAAGCCAAACATTATATTACAAGTTGAACATAATTTCATCAATTGATAGATGAATGCCATTGAAAGATATAAAGCATGAATATTGTAGCTTGAGTGGATAGAAATATGTTAGCATGTTGCATACACCATTAAGCTAAAAACTAAGTTATCGACTAGAAGATAAGCACATTACCAAGCATCTAATGATCTAAAATCATTCAAATTATGAAAGTGAAGAAGACAAATATTCAATACTAAAAAGTAACTATTAAGCACTGGTGATAAAAGTTGTAGGTGATAAAAAGTTCAGCATGTCAAATATTTCTCTAGTGACACTCATGAAGTAGCAGAGAAACCCAGATTGTCATATTCCTGTTCAACAAGCGTCTTCAATGTTACTCCATTTGTAGGGTTCATTTATCTGGGTCTTAATAAGTGTTATGATTATTCTACATAATAATTCCTTCCTTGTTTTTGCTCTTATTATTTTCAAAAATTAACTGGTCCAATCAATCAACAAGACTCATATTTAAAAGTTAACATAAATAAAATGCTCGTCCTGTGTAACCTTAATTACTCCACATCCCCTCAAATTGCGATCTAGTTCATGTAATTTGTGGTGCGTTCTTGATCCGGATCATTGAAACAGGCAACCCGAGAATTATAAAAGAAGGTAGTACTGATTGAATCAATGAATTCTTTGGATGTGTTGAGGGCTAGAATTTCTGATTCGAGGCGTACACTATGGCTTGAAAGTCTGAAATTTAAACTTTGATTATTTAATGCAATTAGCATTGTGATCTTTTATTTTTCTTTTTTTGAATAAGTATCAGATGTAGTCTTGCTGTGTAGATATACAAAGATGTTTCTATTATTATAATTCTTAAGTTTACATGTCTTCAGATGTATAAGTATGTCTCGACTGTATCCACATGCACACAAATAATACATGCATAAATTATTCAAATGACACCGATGAGTGCTCCCAACTGTACCATGATCCAAAAACTAATCTGACCATCCTTCGTACTGTGTACCATTCAAAGTACTGTGCTGTATGTTCGTACCCATACAAGAACCAAAGGATACCACGAATCTGGTAAGACTGTTCTTGTATAAATATCTAGGCTGTATCTGAGGAACACACACGCGTGCTAGCACACCCACAGTCATGATAATATTAGCTGAATGTATATTCACCTGAAGGGACCCATTATAAAAGTGGAAGTAAAAGTAGATTCCATTTCTTTTATCTTGAGGGTTGGGTGGTCTTTTTATTTTTATTATTATTTTTTTTGGGGGGTAGGTGTTCTCTGTTTTAATATTAACTCATAATATGTTTCTTTTTTGGATTGCCCTTGATTGAGTCCACTGTTTTATTTCGAAGAGAGTATTTCAGCTGTAAAATCTTGTTGGAAGAGAGACATTGGAAAGGGAGAATAAAAACTAAAGCTTAGATGATTGAGATATCTTAGAATTATGATAGAGATTATCTGTGGTGAGAGGTTAGAGAGAGATGCTCGAATGGAGTTAGGAAAGATCACAATGGAATGCAGGAAAGTTGGAATAAGTAAAATTCTTGTAATTTTTATTGAATTACCAGAACGTCCATGCAAGACGTCTAGTACTTTAATAGTTAAATATCGTCAATCACATTTTCCAATTTGGGAAAAGTTCCAGATGGAGCTTTTTTGTACAGTTTGGTGTTTGTCAACTATTTGCTTTTAACTATGAAATTTTTGATAACTGTTTTCTGCCTATTGTTGATTTATAAACCTCTCTTTTAGAAATGGGCTCATCATATTTTTTTTGGTATGGCAGTCCATTGGTGGGGCTGGAAAGGATTCTATCGGTGATATTCTGGATGATTTTATCTGTCAGAGATTTGGTCCTGATTCATATGAACGAGTCGATAGTGGATTAATAATATCGAAGAAACTAGCTGCGCTGAGTAAGTTTAATGACAAGGCGAAGGGCAGATTTGTATTTCTAATAGAGAATCGTGCTTGCCTGCCAAGTATTAAACTTTCTTCAGTTGATGTTGTTGTTATATTTGATAGTGATTGGAATCCATTGAACGACCTTAGAGCCCTTCAGAGAATACATATTGAGTCTCAGTTTGAACATGTTAAAGTTTTCCGTTTGTATTCATCATGTACAGTGGAAGAGAAGGTTCTGATATTCGCAAAGCATGATCTGATTCTAGATAGTAACATTCAGAGCATAAGCCCTAGCAATAGCCACTTGTTACTCAGTTGGGGTGCCTTTCATTTGTTCAATGAACTTGACAAGTTCCACCAGCATGATACTCTTTATGATTATTCTGAAAATAGCATTGAAAAGTGTTTCTTAAATGATTCCATGTTGAAATTCCAGAATGATGTTATGGTAGAATTAGTGAAGGAGTTGTCGGGAAAGGCTGAAAGTAATTTTTGTGAATGCTTGCTTTTGATTAAAGCTCAGCAGAGTGGATCCTCCTATTCAAGAAATATTAGTTTGGTAGGTGAGAGAGATGGAATCTGCTCACTGGATAAAGACCCCCCCAGTTTCTGGTTAAATTTATTGGAGAAAAGATATCCAAAGTGGAGATTCATATCTGAAACGTCCCAAAGGATCCGCAGAAAGGTTCAACATTTTGAAGAATCCTTTAAGGTATCTGAAGTGGAAAATGATGAAGTGAGGAAAAAACGCAGGAAATTAACTACGAATACTGTGGATCCGATCTGTCTACAAACTTGGCTTGAAGACAAAACAAAGGGACTGAACAAGGAATCTGAAGCGCATGATGACATCTCTCACAGCGTTGGTCAGCCAGCATCAGTTTCCTCAGCAACAACATTGCCATTCCCTGTTAACATGACCAAGGAACCTGGTAGAGCTTACTTGTTTGAAGAATATTAGATCAATATTTACTAGTCTTGTTTTTTTATATTACTCTTCTCTTCTGACTTCCTTTCCTGGTGGGGAACCAGGTCAAATCAAATTTGCAAAAACATGTGGAAGCCAATCTAATGTTGGATCACAATGCGTGCCAAATACAGCTGGTATCATGAATCATGTAACCCATAATTTGCAAGCATCTTTAATATCTGATGATGATGCGGAGCTACACAAATTTCCCATGAGTGAGTCTGAAGGGAGGTGCAATGCACAGAAGACTCTCCATCTCTGTTTGAAGCCAGAACTATCTGAGCTTTGTGATACTTTGAAACTTCCGGTATGTATTCTAATGATTTTCATCTCTACTTATTTATGAACTTATGGTATGCATCCTGCTGTGGAATTTGCTTTATCACAAAATTTATGCAGTCTACAAGTACAAATTAATGGTATGAGCAGCCATACTGGGAATAAATTTTTTATCTATAGGATCTTCCTGTGCCCATGCATTAGAGTCACACTGAAATTCAGTCAACAAATAGAAGCTCCATAAAGAATGATATCACCAGCAGAGTCTGTCTCAAAGGTATGGTATTGCATTATCCTTAAAAACACAAAATAAATGAAACTCGTTTGGACATAGAAGAAATGAAACTCACTTGGGTAGCGTAAATCGACTATAAAAAAGCAAATAGAAGTATTCTAGATTGTCATCTTGATATCTTTGCCCCTTTATTAAGTTGTAACTGGACTAAAATCACAATATTATAAGAAAAATAAAGAAGAGCATAGAAAAAAAATAACTAAGAAATTTGGGGATATGGGTTGGGAACTAACAATCGGCTGGACTCAGCTGGCTCAATGTTGGAGGGAAGGGCTTAAGTTAATGCTTGGCGTGGAGCCTTATCACAATATGGTAGTATGTGTGAGAGGGGGAGAGTGAGGGAGATCCGACTAGCCATTGGAGTAGTGTGTTGGGTTCACCATTATTCCGGAGGCAGGTTTGGCTTAGGTACCCAAAGTGAGAAATTGGACAAATTATGGTACTTTTCCCCCTAATCTTCCCAGAAATAAATTGAGGTTCATATAGTTTAAATACTTTGATTTCTAAAATCGGGACCACTTCGGGTCCTGGTTGGGTTTGAGGTGGTGAGATGTATCCTGCCTACCTGATAGTTCAGCCTGGTCTATCTTTTTTTAATTTTTATATGCCCACATATATCTGCTTAGAAGCATGCATGGTATGGGATCCACATAGCCATTGAATGTGTTGGGCTCACTATTGCGGAAGCAGGTTTGCTTAGGTACCCGAAGTGAGAACGGATGGCTTAGAACTTTGTTTCTTAATTTTCCCAAAATAAAAAAATTGAGGTTCAGATAGTTTAGACACTTTGCTTTTTAAAATCACGCCCACTTCACGTCATGCTTGGGTCTGAGTTGGTAAGATGTATCCTACCTACCTGATAGTCCAATCTGGTTTTTCTTTTTTATTTTTATATGCCCTCATATATCTGCTTAGAAGCATGCATGGTGCGGCAGTGGGTCTGGGTTGGCTCTGGATCTCAATCTTGCTACATGGCAATATTGTAGATTTTGTTCAGGTTGGAATATAATATTAATCTAAACCTTTTTTTGTTACCATAGAGACTTAAGCTCTCCATGTTCTTTTAGAACAGTCATACATCAAGATTATGCATGTATTTTGAAATTTAAGTATGAATGAATGATACATATAGACGCCATTTTTTGTATAATTACATATAAGCTTCTCAGAACTTTTAACTTTACCAATGAAGTTGTTACTTTAGAAGGGTTTGCGTATGGAATGCTGACAGAGAAAAGAGATTATATGCTGTTTCATGTCTTGTGTATCTATATATAATGAAGACTGTAAAGTTGAAACTAGAACTCGGGTCAGAACTACAGAAATTGTTCAAGCTCTCCACCACCAAAACATTTTCTGGGTACAAAGGTTAAAAATGAAGCCACCTTATCTAATGCCGGGGGTTATAGCTAATGGCAGAATTCTAACTCAGACCAGAACTACTGATATTGTTGAAGCTCTCCACCACCAATTCTCTTTTAGGGCTCAAAGGTTGAAGGCGAAGCCACTTGTCTAACGTTGGGAGACAGCTTATGACAAAATTCTCCTTGGAGAGTTTACATGTTTTATTTTAGATGTTCTTCCAGATTGTTGTATATTAACATTGTTTATTGCAATAGTTTCTTCCGGTTATAAATTTTTTTAAAGTTCCCCAAACTTTTTGAATAACATTTGAATTTTTATGAGAATTGTGATACAGACACAGACAGACACGCGCACACATTTTGTGCATTTACTTTGTGGTAGGTTAAGTAGTACTCGTAACTGACTTGGATGCTCATGATCTTAATACAGGATGATGTGAAGGGTTTGGCACGTATGCTTCTTGAGTATATCATGAATAACCATCATGTTAGTCGAGAGCCAGAAACAATATTGCAAGCCTTCAAGTTATCTCTGGTTAGACAAACTCATTATCTTTATTAAATTGTTGAAAACTGATGCATTTCTTTTGGAGCTTTCTTTTCCTGCTTTGTTTGCCCGACATTGGTCAATCATATTTCTGTTTAGGACACCTTCCTTGTATATATGCTAGTTTGAAAAGGAGAAAGCGCGAGGTGAAGCGTTGGACCCTTTATAAGGCGAGGCATAAGCCTCAGCACGTTAGGCGTAGGCCTCATGATTTTTTTATATTTTATGTTTTTTAAGACTTATAAATATTATAAAATTATCAAATAGATGAAATCAAGTGAAGACACTTATCAAGAATGAAACAGGCTGAGTATACAAAGAGAAACAACTATGAAATAAGTTGGATGGAGAATAACCAACAACCACCTGATCTATTATAGCCACATGGTCCTGCTAAATACCATGTGGATAAAGATTTCACATAAAAAACAAACAACAAAATAAAATTACAGAGAGATGAAGGAAAGCGTCCGTTAAAAACAAATCCGATACTTAGTTTTCAAAGAGAGAATTCAACTGCAAATAAAATGACACAAAAAAGTAGAAATCAACCGCAAATTTAAAATCACCACAATATAAATTGAATACAACATAAAAGTAAAAGTTGAAATATTCACCGAAAAATACAAAATAGATGATCACTTGCGACAACAAAAAACATAGGTGCTTGCAAAACCTAATTTCATAGATGTGAAAGCAGTGAATGATGATAGTGTCTCCAATAGTTATAGAAAATAAGAAGAATCGGTATGAGGTCAACTCTTTTTCACTTTTAGTTTAAGTTAATTTTTTTTCTTTTTGTACCACTTTTCTTTTAAAGTGTATGCTTCAGTACAGAAGTGCAAATAAAAATGACACAAAAAAGTAGAAATCAACCGCGAATTTAAAATCACCACAATATAAATTGAATACAACATAAAAGTAAAAGTTGAAATATTCACCGAAAACTACAAAATAGATGATCACTTGCGACAACAAAAAACATAGGTGCTTGCAAAACCTAATTTTATAGCTGTGAAAGCAGTAAATGATGACAGTGTCTCCAATAGTTATAGAAAATAAGAAGAATCGGTATGAGGTCAACTCTTTTTCACTTTTAGTTTAAGTTAATT
>JAXCLS010027623.1:118453-129132 GCA_035584285.1 Agave angustifolia | reverse complement strand
GTTAACAATTTGTGATTTTACATAAATTTAATCATATAGTTTGATATTACTTATCATTAATATACTCTTAATAGGGTACTAAACTGACCTTTCATGTTAACTGAAGACAAACAAGCAAACACATACAATAACCCGCATGCACACACGCCTGCATGCACACGCTTGTTTTACTTGTGATGTAATTTGTCATCTTAAATTGATCTTTCATGTTATTTGCAGTTTGTTCTGTTTGGGATGAGTTTGGAGGAAGAAATACTTTAGTATGGTCCATAAAGTGAAAGTTCACCTAGAGGGAGGGGGGGTGACTATGTGAAATGCTAATCAAATGCGGAATTTAAAACTTTTACACTAATGAAACTAATGCACAATAGATAACTAAAGGGTGAAGTCGAATTCCCGGTGAAGGGCTCTAAAACTTCTCCGCAAGGTTCCTCTAGATTAAGAGTTGAGGTGCTTCAATAACTCTCTTGGTATAATACAAGTGTGAGCACATAAACAATATCAAGCATATATATATGAACAATAATTGCAATGCAAGATATAAATAAGAGTAGAGTTGAGTTGAGAGATAGCAAACGCAAACACAAGGATATGTTTCGAGGTTCGAGTCACTTGCTCAACGTTCCCGCTTTCACTGCGTGAAGGATTTTCACTATCACCACTTGGGAACTCCCCAAAGGAAACAACCTCAACACAAGAGGTGGGCACAAAGCCAACTTCTTTACACAGGAGGGAAGCACAAAGTAAAGACACAAAGCCAAAAAGAAAATAAGGGTACGACACTTAGTGAGCACAAAGATCACAAATAACACCTCTCACAATATAAGATCCTAAAGGATAGATTTTTGTAACGAATAGCTCAAGCTTGTGAGACAACAAAGATTTTGAAAATAAAGCACAAAAGAAAATACTTGGAAAAACTTCTTGAAAGATATAGAAATTAAAAACTTAAAACTTGAATTTTTCAAAACTTGTTTTCTTTAATTTTTCAAAATTTTGAAAACACTTGAAATAAACACTTTAAAATCTCTTTAGATATAGAATTTGAGCTCTAAATCTTCTTCACGAAACTAGTGGATTTTCTCTTGAAAAGCTTGTGAAAAACTATTGAAAAATCTCGTCAAAAACTCATCCAAAATTCCTTATTTATAGGGCTAGAAAATACTAGCCGGTGGGGGACAAAACACAGGTCAGAGAGACTGGTCGGTCGACCAGGCGATCGACCGCCAACGGTCAAATTTTTGACCGTTGGGGGTTGTCGGTCGACCGTGCGTCGATTGCACTAACACATATCCAGTCGACCGAAAACAACAGAGAGCACTGAGCCACTCTACGGTCGACCGACATGCACAGCCATTTGGCCTGTGCACATCTGGTCGACCGGGCGGTAGGCCGTGCTCAACCCCAAAACTATATTAATATTATTTTTAAACATCTTTTTCAATCCAATTAAATTTTTATAAATCTCATAAATTCTACAAAAATAAGTTCATGGAAATACATTATAGCATAAATATGTGTGAAAAAATCACCACAAATTGTAAACATGTGAACTATTTTTGAGATAGAGAATTTCAATCTTAAAAAATAAAATCGTATTTTTCAAAAACTAAACTTTAAAATGGAAATATAGTTTTTCTAAAACTTGTATAAATCCAAAAACAAGTTATTGAAACTCAATTGAAGCTCAATATGTATGGATAGAATCCAATCCAAATGTAAAACCATATAGACTTGTTTTTGACAATATATATCAACATATATCATAAAAATAAGTTTTGATAAATACAAAACTTAAACTCATGAATACAAGGCATCAAAATAAGTTTGTTAAACACATTTGAAACATCAATGTATATGAATGAAATTCAATACATTATAAACTAATGTAAACTTGTTTTTGATGAAATCTATTCATAAAATCAAAAACGTATTCTAGTTAAATTTGAAACGGGTTAAACCGAAACTAAAACTCTTTTGTGTGTGTATAAGCTTGAGTAATCAACTAATCTATTTTATACACAAGATCTAAACTCACAAACTCTAAACTCAAGTCTTCTTGAAGGTCTTCTCCATGTAAACTTGATCAAAACTTGATTTCATCGAGTTAGACTTCTCCTTGAGTGCTTGATATGTTCTTTACGCTTGAGTTCTTGAATTAACATGTGTTAGCTTGAAGAAGTTAAACACCAACTAAGATCTTGATTGAATATCTGAAACTAATAAACACAAGATCATTAGTATTATAACTGCATGAGTTAATCATTATCAAAACTAGAGTGATAGGCCTTTCGGCCAACATAGAGATATCATGAAATTAAAATTTCTAGTTGAAGCATAAAATTTCAATATCATGATTCTAGAGAATTTTAGGGTTCTATCCTTTTACAAACACTTGTCTAGAAAAATTCATTGATTGCTTGTTTGCAAAAACAAGTCAAAATCGGATACTTTGTGTTTTATTGCTACATCTCAGTGCACTCCTATGTCATATTATAGTATATGAAAATTTATATATGATATCTACTCTGATTTGATAGCTTTGATCAAATCAGTGTCAAACTAAAATTCTTTTCACCAAATGTCAAAAGTAAAGCTATCGCCACTTAAACCTTGAAAAACAAAAACAGAACTGAACAATAAGTATAAAGACAGAAATAAATCTTTTCTTTGTTACAATAATTATGTCACAATGCAATGTTATTTATCACTAACCAAATTGACAACAGTTTTATTCATTACTAACCAAACTGACTATGAATACAGCAAGTAGATTAATAACGCAAAAGGAATCAATACTGCAAGCATAGGTCCACTATCTGCAAGAATCGGCAGAATCAATTGTTGTTTAAAGGTTAAACACAATATCTAATAAATAAGGTCCTGAAGTAAATAAAAGAGCATAGTGGAGAAAAGTAGATTATTTACCGATAAACCCGGTCCTCCAACAGATGAAACCCTGTTCTGCATTCCTGCATATCATTCTGTGATTGAGTTGAGCAGAACTTTAATCCAAGAAGCATGGCAGTGAAGAAGGTGCCAGTGGCAGCAGGATGGCGGGAAAAATGTGATGGGGATTTCATGGTTCCTTGCAACATTCTACCTAGGAGCAGAAGTTGCTCAACACTATCATGTCGAACTACCTATCAACAAAAAATTATATAAGTGTGTCTAGTAGATCATGGGTAAAAGAGAAGGATAAAATATGTCAGTAACAGTGGACATCACAAAGAGAATATTGCAGGGAAATACCTTAACTTTTTATATAAAATAATAACGGAGAAAGTAAACACAGGGTATCAATATAGATTCGTGAAACATACATAAGCCACGTAGAAACTCATTCCTGAGGCACCAGTACCAAATGAAAATTAAGACCTTGATGCTATAGCTTGTCCTATAATTCCATTTGGTCTTCGCAAAAAAACCTGATTTTATTGGAAAATCCTGATTCAATGATAATTCAAAGAATGTAATACCTTATTTTTCTTTTTCCATGTGATTCCATCTAGTATAAGATACCAACATGCTTAAAAAACAAGGAAGATGTTTATATATGGAATTAAGAAGTCAGCTTTCGCATGCTCTTGGAAAGTTGTACACATAATAGTATAATACATCAGCGTCTCTTTCTTTCCCAAGTTTTGATCACGTTCAGATGGAAAATAATTTCTACAAATGCATCAATGGGTTATCCAGCCCTACATGTCCAATGAATTATGTATTTAATATTTACATAATGAATTATGTATTTAATATTTACATGCTTTAGTAACTCTATATGAAGATAGAAAGTTGTTTTCATTTAACTAGAAACTTTACATAAATTTTGATATTCACCATTTGCTGTATCCATTCATTTCTGCAAACATAACAGCTGAGTTCATTAAATTTCATTTCCCATGTGAAAAAGAAGAAAAAGGATAAAAAGTTGCTTATTGGAATTCACCATTATTTCATGGCCTTCTTTCAATTAGTTGATAGGAATAACAAGAGTAATGGAAACAATGCTTATGGTGAAGGAAGGATAGTGAGTTCAAATGAGATTTAATGGTGATTGTGCTTGCCAATGATATTGTTGAATTATTGAAAGTCATTAATTCTAATATAGATATGGGAATAGATGTCTGTAAATCTAATGGAGTAGGAACAAATAAGATAAAGACCAAAAATGTCCCCTTAGAAAGACTAAACAAAGGAATAGTTCACACTAATGACCATGCAATCAATTAAGGCACAAATAAGATAAAAATTGTTTGTAAAATTATGGTTGCATTAGATAAATGCTATGATATGTAGGACACTTTTCCCACTCAAAAGTTGGCATGTCCGACAGATGCAGACACGACACGCGGGTCCATGTGAGTCTGACACCGTATTTGAGACTTACAAATGTATAAAACATTATTTACCTAAAAATAAAACACATAAGATGAAGTATATTATGGTTTTTGACAAAAATTAACTATTTTGCAAACGATTTTACGAAATTACGTTCTTTCGAGTATTAATATTAGCCAAATACATATAATTCTTAGTTAAATATACATATACTCATGAAATTTGCATATTTAGCCGTGTTCTCGTGTCTAGATTTTGGACAATTGTCATATCCGACACCTCGTGTCTATGTTGAAGTAAGATACTCGTGTCTCTGTCTGTTTTCTAGAACATCAATATCATGTTTAATCTTTTTTCCCATGTGATGCTATAAGACCAAAAACACTGTACAGGGTCAGACTTCAAGAGGCAATCAATAAAAACATGTGCAGAAAAAGTAATACAGCTAAAATTAGAGTGATCATTGAAGACTTCATCACAATGGGCCATACTATGAAGCACAAGTCATAGTTGAGGAAACTTTACATAAGAAGTGAACCAGGTTTTAATGCCTGGCTGTCAACTCAGCTACAATAGTGTACAACATTCCTAGATTGAAGACCCTTCCATAACACCTTCGAGGCTGGTTGGCGTATAAACAGACCAACCTTTTCTTGTCGGTAAAGCTTATGCAACCAAAGAGAACCGACTAAATTGTCCTAGAAAGGAAAATCTAAAGTTTAAACAAGGAAGTAAGACAGCAAGATTTGTTGCATGTATCTAGGAGGTACAAAGTAAGCTAAAGAGCAACATGAAATCACATCCCAAGGAATAGTGAGATGAATAAATCCCGAAGTGAGAAATAAAAAATAGGTGTATTTTTGGAGATAGAGTAGCATCTAACAATTATAAGAGAAGGATATACCTTTAAATAGATTGAACATGTGAAACAGAGATCAATGGTGCACCATTTAGAGGTTATGTGATTGTACTTGACGGTAACACTAGAGAGAGATACCAAAACAAATCTAGATTGAGGTAGTGAAAGAAGAGCATGATCTTCATTGAACACTAATTAACTTGGGAAATGGCATCTGATAAACTGGGATGCTCAGATGATTCACAGAATCACATAGCTAACCCCCAAATGTTAAGGATAAAGGCACGTGATATATGCAAAAACAAATTACTTATTTTCTGTGTAAGGAGATAGAGAAGAACCTGTCTCAAGATTTTAAACAGTTGTCCACATATACCTGATGCATGAGGGATCGAGAAATTTTGCTTGTATTTGATAATCAACTGACAGTGGCTTAATTCCAGAGCACTATAAACTTTGCTTAAAGTCCTTTAAAAAGACTTTGTAGAAATCACACTGGACCAATTATATAGAACTTACATCGTAGCATAATTTCCATAAATGTGTAGACTAAACTACAAATAATGGCTACAATCTATTTTTAGTGCTCTAACTTTATGCAACATGATTATGAGTTTGCAAAAGGAGATAAGATTAAATCTGCAAAATTTTCTTACAATCTATTTTTAGTGAAGGAGGCACGAGCAACAGTATAGAAGATTACAGCATGCATTAGACATTTCAAGAATGGTTTAATTTATCATCTAAGTAAAGTTATTTTTGTTGCCATTAAGCTAAGCTGTATTACATCATAGTAGCATTGTCATGAACTTTAATGACGATTAAATATAAGACAAGACAAGACAGAAAAATCTTTCTATTTCCTACAAGAGGTCAGACATATCTTGTTATCGTTCAGCTTATAATTCCAATCTTTGTTCACTAGGGGCTAGTTTTATGATTGAATTGAGTTGACTGTAATTCCTAACCTCAAATCGGTCAATAAAAAAACCAAGCCAGAGCCTGTGGGCAATCAGTCCTTCAACAGGGTCCTTTTCAGGCAGCATTTCTGGCTCTCCTGGGATTAGATGAGGCCTCAATTTTGCGGCAGGACCTGAGTACCTCATATCTGATGCAAATAAGCCTCGTTTTGTATCTATTGTCCACAACCATGCATCAACAAGCTCTGCAAGTACAAGAGGCCCCAAAGAAGGAGCTGAAGAAACTAGCCATGTCCACACAAAAATGCCAGTCTCCATGGCATCAGGTGTTGAAATGTAAGCAGGGCACCAACAAAGAAGCCGCAGTAGCTGTGAAAATCCATCCAGATTTGATTCTGACCCCGCATCCTGACAAGAAAACTGCATTAAATTTGAATGCTTAAGGTGACAAACTTAGAAGAATTCCTTCACAGCTAAGAACAGTGAGCATATAGGCAATAAAGCAAAAATATTTACCATTTGTGAGAGAAGTAATGCAGTAGCCTGAGAACATGTTTCACGGAATAAGGATTTATCCACAGGTACACCTCTTTCAGCAGTACCAACAAATTGTTGAAGAAGCTGAACGAATTTTGAAAGAAGAATCTCATTAAATGATTGGGGAGTGGGCATTCCACCACCAAGGCCAAGTCCAAAACCCATCTGACCCATTTGAAATCCACCAATGCTATTATACAACCTTCTCATACCAGCAATCTCTCCAGCATGATTACACTTCCCTGTGGCACTCACTATAGCTGTAGATAGTACTTCCAAGGTGAAACCATCTGATACTTTCTTCATTGTTCCTGATGCTGCTGCTGCAGAATCTACAACTGCAGGGATATTTGCTGTCCTAATGCCACTCCAACTATCATTCTTGCCCGTAGAAATATGTATCTCAGACAAAAGAGAAACTGTGTCTGATGCATGCTGTGTTCTCTGTGATGCATTTAGCCTGCAAAGGTTATCCTGCAATAAACCACTGCAGATGTCAATACATGTTTAACAACAAAGCACACTAATGAGAACACATTCTGTCAAAATTAATCCACCACATAATAAGCCAATAACTATTGATTTTCATACATTTGAGATATAAAGTTCTCACTGAGACAGACATACTAAAATATTATCACATCCCGAAATGTGCCAAGATCATAACAACAACAAGAAGAAGAAGCAAGAGTACTGCAAGCCATGCCTTTCATCTTAATTGGTTTGCAAAGATTCCCATCCAATCTGTGTACCCAGAGAGCTGTTGTATTGTCTATTTAAATCAACAACAGAACAACACAAGTGACCCTTTCTTTGGCAGTCAGCTGTATTTTACCAATATAACAACAGAGAATGTATTTTAACTTACTAAGAGACCTCTGCCAATGCAGCAATACCTGATGAATGATATTGCCAACATCTATACAAAAGCAGCCATAACATCTATTATATATGATGCATAGAGATGACTACCAGAAGACGATTCTGTAAGAAATCTAATAATCAGTCAGCACATGCAAAAGAATGCTCAAGACATTTTCCTTTCTACGTATGCTACCTATGAGACATTATTAGACATAGTACTCTTTTGAGTATTATAGTACATGGTACTTTCCAGGTTTAACTAATTTAAACATATCAGACAAACCACAAATATCTACATATGTTTCCCCAGATTAACACTCTGTGTGGAGGAAAAGAAACTTGGAGAAAATAAATATCTATCACCTAGAGCCTAAAGGAACCAGTCCCCCAACTTTGGACATTTCCTCTTCCCCGATGCTTCCTACACCTCTCACCCCACTCTGACATATATGTTGCAGCATTGCCACCCTACTGACCACCACCAAACTGCAAGTGATCACAGCCCTTCCTCTTCTAAAAGACCATTGGAAACACATTCAAGAATCAAACCAATGAACAGGAGTGCCAAGAGGATAGCCAAAGACCACAGACTCAATAGCTATGTTAGATAAATAAATGCTAGAGAATCTTGTAATAATATGTAACAATTTTACCAAGTAATCTTAGCTCATGCGGTGTGGCGCTTCCATATGGAAGGTTGTGGGTTCAAATCTCCTTATCCATGGCAGTCGAGTGGATTTTCAAATTTAAAGAGCAGGGCACACTATTGCATGCTCATTTCACGATGACTCGAGTATACGACGCACGCACGGAGATTACTAGTGGTCTGTGGATAAGCATTGTGATTCGTGCACACAACACGAGAACCAACTAGGATCATGTGGCAATAACCCCTCCCAATTGGGGGAATCCTTTCTCCATTATAGGAGTTTCTTTCCCCCATTGGGGGCATCTTTGCCACCAGCACTGGTCCTTTGTCCTTTCCTTGGAGCACTTCCTCTTTATAGTCTTCCTCCTTTCTTGTTGCAAGCCTATGAGCCTTTCTCCAAAAGAAAAATAATAGTTTGTGGGAGTTTTAAGGTTCAGTCTCAAGCTTGCAATAATTTTATGGCTTAGACCTATCTCGAGCCTTCATCAATTATCTAATTTTAGCGGGCGGCATATCTAAAAGGCTGAGCTTGAAGCCAAGAAAATTGAATGGCCACGTCAGGTTTATAAGCATCTACACTGAGCAAGTTCGGGTTGTACATAGGATTGCTTGAATACCTATATAGAGTATATGTATATGTTAGTAAGAGAGGCTTTAATAGCTTGGGGCCCAAGTAAAGTTGAAAATTTAAAACATAAAAACGCATGGTTTGCATGTAGAGGTACTTTAAGGTATGTGGTTGTGATCTATAGAAGAGATCGCTCATTAGGATATTCTAACTCTTGTATCACGAGAATTTTCTTAGTCATATTTCTTGAGAAACCAGTCATATTGCAACACCCAGTGCAAAGTCCTGATAATGGTTTTCATCTATACATCTTTTAAGTTATTCAGATCAAAATACATCGAGTTTGTAAACCACCCTGATTATTATGCATATGCCCACAAGCGGAAATTGGAAGTTTTTTTTTGAATTTCATACTCCCTTCAAATTACCATAAACAGATATTGGGGCCATTTCTTCTAAATTCTTTAAGTGCCTTTTCAGCAAATAACACCTCTAATAACTCCAAAACTATCATTACATCGTTGGTTTGGAGTGGAGATCAAAGGATGCTCCTAAATGTTGCCTCTTCGACCACATGTTTTGACCAACAGAAAAAAATTTAAAATTTAAAATTTATCTTCTATTTTCATGTGTTTGTGAGAAGAAACACCCATCAAACTTAAAGTCTTCAATTCCTCTTAAGGAATGGCAGTACCTCATGAACACCGCCTTTAGTTTTCATATCTTCCCCTCACGTCTATGCTGTCTATGCATCAATAATTCTATTCCCACTATTGTAATAATGCATGAAATGTGTGTGCATGTGTGTATATTCCTCATTGTGATAGCACTACAAAATATGTTTGTGTGTGTATGTGTGAGAGTTCTTCATAGTCATAACACAAAAAAGCAATAAGAAACAAAATATATAAATAGAAACAGTATAAGTTGATAAAAATCACATTTTCAAGCAAACAAGCACCAAAGAATAGTAATAAAATTAAGAATGCAAATCAACCACTATGAGTATGCAAAGATTCTGCTGCAAGTATCAACTACTCTGAAAACTAAAGGATAATGCTTCAACTGATACCATATATCAGACAAAATTGCACAGCTATAACAACACCAAAACAGGATGGTTTGTGCGCTTCTGTGTGTGCATTTTTAAACTCTTGTTTTGCACCGCCCAGGGTGGGAGGGCTGTGGTATATTTAAATAATGAAGAAACTGAAGGAGGAAAAACTCAAGCTTACAATTTTTCACACAACACAAACAAAGATAATTGAGAAAGAAAAACAAAAAATGTACAGTAGATTACATATGTGGCAGTCACCATAATCATTACCAATCATCGTGTAAGCTTTGTCCTTCAAACCTCGTGGAACAAAACTCGGTATTGAGAAGGTTTTATAAACAACTGGAGAACACATAAAAGGCCTGTTGACCTGACAACAACCATTTGTACAAGAGAGGAACTTGACATAACACCAGTATGCCAGTTAGCAGGTAGGAAAACCTATCATGCTGGTTATGCATTTTAAGCTCATGCAACAAAGAAGCAACCCTAAGAAGAAAAATCTAAAAAACAGAGAAACAGTCTAGAAGGTAAAAAAAGGGCATATGCAAAGAGTTACAGTAATGTAACAGAGAAAAGGCTTGAGTTTACTAATTTCATATGGTTTCTTGATCAAACCTGTAGCAGGCCCTGCGTCGTGCATGGAGCATATGAAAATGCATTTGTTATCCATTCCCGCACAACTTTTTGGTACAAAGATCGGACACTGGCAACCAAAGCAGGATCATGAACTGTATAAGAAGGTAACTCAGTATGAACAGCAAAGAGAAGCGAGTCCAAGCAGCGAGGGTTCCATAGAATCTGCATAAATGTTATTTCACAACTTCCTTAAGTAATGATGGAGGGAAAGTTACAGCCTGAAAAATATATATATAGTATCAACC
>JAXCLS010027593.1:54073-65418 GCA_035584285.1 Agave angustifolia | reverse complement strand
AATAACTAAAATAGTGAAGAACCAATCATGAAGTACTGAATATATTCTCGAGATCAACTAAACAACAAATGCCAAGATCACAAATAAAGAATGAAACATCCTCAAGTAATATAGAATCTAGAATATCTCTACGTCTTTTAATCAATATCAACAAGATCATCGATATTCAAACAGTATAATCAGGGATAAAATAGGAAATACTCACAACTATAAATCCAACTACATCAATTCATCAGAACATTAATCAAAAACCTTTAAAACTAATACCAAGCTCATGTCAATCAACTCATCAGTATATCCCTCCTCTATATCATCAGTATATTCATCCTTTAAATCACTGATATATTCAGATACCAACATATAAAATACATAACATCTATATTTAACCAATCGTCACTATCCAATCTGTTAAGAACATCATATATTTTTACTTCCATTAAGCTTAATCACAAGATCCAAAAATTCAAGTAACTAATCAATTATGTATATACATGTACCAGGTCAGGTTAACCCAATTTACGCCTACTTCTTAATCTAAGGTCAAGTCCACCACAATCGAGTCCACTGATCAAATCCAATATAAAAAATATAAAACTCAAGTAACTCCAACTCTAACCAAGTCAATATCAATCCAAGTTTCGGTAAACCGATCTACTATAAGGCAACATCATATCAAACACCTCCTCAATATTCACAGGAGTTCTAGTCGGAATAATCACCAAACAATTTGTTTGACAAATACTTTACATAAAAATAGGCTAATTATCCTCAAATATGAACTAGGTCAGTTGATTAGTAGATCAAACTAAGTCACAGTCTAAGGTATACCTCAAATACTCCTGAATTAATAGTGGCAAGCAACATCACATGAAATAACACTGATAAGCGTTCAAATAAACTATATTATTAAAGTGAACGCTCACTGATATCTCATGAAGTAATATAGGTAATCATACTGATAAAATAAAGCAGATGGTCACATGAAATGACACAAGTAACATATGGACGACTACTGACAGGTAAATAAGGAAATACACAAGAAAAAACACTCATATAAAATGATGCGGTTTTGGATCCGAATCACCACCTGGTCTTCACTGTACAAACCAGTATGAATCTTCGAATCATCTCATAGATCAGCTTTTGAGTCGTCAGTGTATCGGGTCCATAACAGACACAAATTTGAATCAAGTCTGGGTCTCCTATTATTGAGTTCGGATTGCACGAACGAGTCTGAATCGCTGCAACACGCAACCGGACACATGAACTCACACGAACATACACCCGTATACATACACACACCACATACACACATGGGTACACACTCATAGATAATTACATATATACAAGTATACACATACATACATATTATATACACACACCCACACAAATAAATAGACTCACATAATTATACATAGATACACATATATATACACACTCAATTTAAATGCACACACGCATTACTCATGCATATAACACACACCCATGCATGCAAACACATTTACATACATTAAATTATACATCCAACCATTAACACATAAGCATGCAAACACACCCACTACACATGCATGCACACTCACGTCCACATTCACCATGCACATAGATAATTAAAACACAACACACACACACATACACACATAATTAAAACAACACATGCATAATTGAAACACAACTCACACACATTTATAAACACATGAAAGAAGGAGAAATCACTCACGCAGAAAGGGGAGAGCAGCCTGAGGTTGCTCGCTAGCAGAGGCGGAGGCCGCGGAGGGGCACAATGGCTCGCCAGAGTACTTGCAGAGGGGATCAGGTTACTGCAGAGCTCACAGGATTCGCCGTAGAGGAGGCACGAGGGAAGTTCGGCCAAGGGGAGGCTCGTGGCACCATGAGGGGGTTGGTGCTTACGCTGGTGGTGGAGAGAAGATCACGGTCTGGTAGTGGTTAAGCAGGTGGCCACGAGCAATCGACAGAGAAGGCGGGGTTCCGATGGTGCTCGGAAGGGGAGTGTTGCCACAAGAGAAACTTGGCCTTGGTGAGGCCATGGGATGACTTGTGTGGAGATTGGATGTGGGAGTTGGGAATGCCCACGGCTATGCGAGGTGGTCTCGACAAAGGGTGGGGCTCGGCGGGAGATCAACACGGAGAAGGCAGAGAGGATTTCACGGCTAGAGGGCATGCAACCATGGAGAGGTGTTGCTCACTGGAGACGGAGGCCGGGGCTTGCAACGCTAGATGAGGAGGTCGATGGGGTGGTGTTGTCGTGGATCTTGGGAGAAGAGGAAATGGCGGTAGGGAGATGGAGATGAGAAGGAGATGATTAGGTTTAGGGTTAAGATAATTTAGGATTAGGATTAGATGTTATATATATACATACACAGAAATATGTATATCAGCCGACAGCTGAGAGTGTCTCTCAGTCGGTGGTGATGTGACACAATATGTGCCACATAATTCGACAATCTTAATGGCCCCGCTTTTTGAAAATAATTGAAATTACTAAAAGCTCCCGTCGTTCAAAAAAGACAGTTTTTTTGGGATGATATATTAGTTTTATATTCTTTATTATTATTTTTCTCTCCTTTTATACGTCTATCTCTCTGTGCCTCCTCACGCTGACTCGTAGAGAACGTGTTCTAAAATAGCGAGAGCGGGATTAGATATTGATTTTTAGTTTGCAGGCCTAGATCTCCATCAGCTATTTTGACAGGTTCTTATTCTCTTGGGATATCAGCTTCAATATTTTTCATCGTGATTCTTCTCTTCTTCTTCTTCAAAAGGAAGGCCTATCATAAATTTTTCATCATCGAAAATGTTAGTCATTCAATTTACAATCTAAAAGACATGTAAAATACACGTAAATATATAACCAATCTGTCAGTACCGTGACTAAAGTCGCAGGAAAAAAATTATTTTAAAAGTTATCATTTTCATCAAGACTGCGACTTTGGTCACATTTATAATAACAAACTGTCAGATAAAATTAAGTTCTGTGACCATAGTCGCAGTATGAAATTTCATCTTCAAACCATTTGTTTTACAGTACTGTGACCAAAGCGCAGTGCAATTAAAATTTATTAATAAAAAGACTGCGACCTTTTGTCGTAAAAATAAAAAATAAGTTATAAAATACTGCGACCAAGGTCGCAGTATTATCAAATAAAACTTTTCAAAAAGACTGCTATTACATAAGACTGGGACCAACGCCGCAGTCTTCTAATTATCTTAATTACTTAACTTACGAGACCTTGTTCACTGCTTCAATTGATTACGTCTCTTGTTTCATAAGAATGCGACCACGGTCGCAGTATCCTATTTAGATTACTTAATAAAAAATACTATGACCAAGGTCGTAATGTTAACAAAACATTCTCAAAGAAATTGCTATTACATAAGACTGCGATCGAAGTCGCAATTTTCTAATCATTTTTATTAATTAACTTACAAGATCTTCGTCACTGCTTCAATTGACTGTGACTCTTATTTCATAAGACTGCGACCACAGTCACAGTATGCTATTTAGCTTACCAAGGTCAAAAAAATACTGCAACCCTAATCGAAAAAATATTGCGACCAAGGTCGCAATGTAAAGCAAAAATAAATCTAAAAAGTGAAAATGATGTTAAAAAATTTAAATACAAGATTTTTCTTTTCAGAAACTACAACTTCGATTGCAATTTTAGAAAATAAAAAAGACTAAAATAAACTGTTTCAGGTCGCGGTAATAGATTTTTATTGTGATTAAAACATATTTCAAAAAAAATTAGTAATCAAGATCTGTAATTTTTTATTTGAAAAAACTTAAATTTTCATAAATGTAATTTTTTTGTGGAGGAACAATTGTAGCCAAGTTAAAAGTAGGATATTTTAGTGATTGGGCAGCGGTAAAGTGGTTGAGGGTCTTTTCGAGAAGAATATTTTGTCTCTTTACTGCCTAAATTTTTGACTTCTCTGCGGCTAATATGACGCCACGTCACCCCAACTGAGAAACTCTCTCAGCTAGCGGCTGAGATACAGAAACCACTATATATATATATATATGAGGGATTTGTACCTCAGCAGCCAACTCTCTCAGCTGGCGCTATGTGGCTAAATTTTAATCACAATTTTGGATACCATGATCGTAGTGTTATATGAGGACTGTGATTAAGTCGCAATGTTTTTATGAGGACTGCTGCCATGGTCGCAGTCTTTTTTAAGGACTGCGATTAAGGTCGCAGTCTTTTTCTGAGGACCGCTATCATGGTCGCAGTCCTAATTATACTGAAAATATATGATTTTTTAGGACTGCGACTATGTTACAGTGGACTGCGACCATATTGCAGTAAGTTTGCGATCATTTTCAAGTGACAGCTGAGAGAGTCGCACTCAGCTAGCGGCTGAGGTACATCTCTCTCTCTATATACATATATGTGTGTGTGTGTGTGTGTGTGTGTGTGTGTGTGGTACTTGTAGGCCACATAAAATAGCATACAAAATTTTAAAATTTTTGAGACCTCTTATATTTTATCTACCTAGCACGCGTATAATATCTTATAATAAATGGGTACCCCTCTCACACTCATATGAACCGAAAGGCAAATTCAATCACCAGACGTCGTCTCATTTGGCTGGGACCAGCAAGCAATAATGAACACGCTGGAATGGAGCCAAAAAATATGTCTAATCCATGGAGAATACTATGCTTAGCTTTCTTACAATGACAAAATTTTCCGTCACTGGCTCTGTATATATGTTCCGTCATCGATCTGTCATAAATACTAGAAAGACAAACAAATAACACATAACCTCTCCGCGTACGATTCCTTGAGCATATCTCGATAGATTCCGTGAGCACGCCCGTGGCAACCAATAATGAACCGAAAGCCAAATTCCTTGTCCATAAATGAACCGAAATGCAAATTCAATCACTAGGGGTCTTCTCATTTGGCGGGGACCAGCAAATAATAATGAATACTCTAGAATGGAGCCAAAAATATGTCTAATCAACGGAGAAAACTATGTAAGCTTTCTTACACTAACAAAAATTTCCGTCATTGGCTCTGTATGCATGTTCAGTCATCTGTCTTAAATACTAGAAAGACAAACAAATAACACAGAACCTCTCTGCGTGTGCGATTCCTTGAGCTGCCACGCGGCATATCTTGATAGATTCGTTGAGCACGCCCGCGGCACATCTTGATGAGGAGAAAAATGAAAGATTATAGTCTCCAAACCTCTCCGCGTGCGTGCATAGAGTTGAGAAGACGGGCTTTTCAAATATTAGACTAGGGTGAGTTGGGGACTCTAATGACTGTTAATTAGAGAAGAGATAAATCTAAAGTACGGAGGAAAAGTTTGAATAATTTGTGAGGCACCATTATGCACTAGATATGCACGCATACAGTGAGTTATCCGATTTGACGTGGTTACAGTTTCAATGTGGCTAGTATTTACTGTTGTAGTTAGAATTGATATCAACTGTATGTGGCTTTATCTGATTTAATAATTAGTGTATCGAAGTTAAACACCACCAATGCAAGTCGAATGGCTATGTCTTCTTCATGTGTGTCTCACTCACTCACTCACTCTCTCTCTCTCTCTCTCCCCCCCCCTCAACCTACCAAATATAGTATTCTCACCGTCTTGTATATATCAATCATTTGCTTAACCTGTCCATACTGTCCTTTCTTATATGTTGGCTACCCCAGTGACATGCACATCGTTTTATTTAGTTTTTAAAAATAAACTGCATTTGTCTTCCTAAGTTGAAAGTGATTTTATGTTCAAGGGATTAAAAAAAAATAAGGAAATTGTCATGATTCAATAGGTTCTCTTGCTCTTCACCGATCGTTAAGCTCAAAGTGTCATGGTTTGTGGTGTGGGCCAGTTCTTGATCCAATTTTGTCTCCTTTGTGCAAGGTTCCAACCCGTAACAAGCTTTGGAGGAAACCAATTATTTAAGAAAACAATACACTACAATATGATAATAATAATATAAGTCAATTTTGTCTGGGGAAATTGAAATGCTATTTTTTTTGTTCTTGTTTGGTCATCTTTGTCGCTAGCCAACACAAAATAGTTAAAAGTGTTGTGTCAAATATATGGTGTTGCCCACCAACCCACCAACCATACATAATAATATTTATTGTGCGATGACGTAAGTGATGATATCAATATGTATATAGTGATTGCATAGTACCTCAGAATTTCACTATAAATAAGCTATTTTTGATTCAGTTTTATGTTCTTTGAAATCAATAAGAGCTTCTCATTCTACTATCTCTCTCAATATTATATTTTTTAATTTTTACTACACATTATCAGTACGAGCGCTCTAGTTCTATCACAAGCATCTATCTCCATTACCTCAAGAAAAAAGTCCAGTCACAAGCATCTATCTTTATTAGCTCAAGGTAAAAAATAAAGGTAGATTACCCTACTCATCATATTCGTATAGCATCACTACTACATATAAAAGAGATTATGCCATCTATTTATAGTAATGTTATGTCATTAAAAAAATTACTATTTATGTCTGTATAACAACCACTGAAAAATTTACCGAGCAATGTGGCGTGCCTATATTTATTTTATTATTTATTGCTCTATTATTTATATCTATATAAATACACACCAAAAAAATTATCAAGTAGAGTGGTGTGCCTATATTATAACTCATAAATATATATACTACTATGCATATATTTTACCATCAATGGATTTTTCTCTCTCCCTTCCAACAATTATAAACGGCTATAAATGGCTAGTTTTGCTGTATAAATTGGTGAATTGTAAACCCCTATAACTTGCTTTTTAATCTCTCTTCATCTTCAATTTTTTCATCATCTCCACAAGTTTTCAGTTAAAATTTTCACAAGATACTTAGTCATTGAAGTTTATTATTGTCCTTATCATCATCAATATTATTTGTTTTGTTGGAGATATACATCCAAATGATTTTTTACTGAACCTTATACTTCTATTGTTCATTTTTCCTCTTTTGTTTATTACTATTATGATTGATATGTAAGTTTAAATGTATTATTTTATTCTAAATAATAATATTATAATTCTAATTATTTGTGTATACTGTTATAGTTATCACCATGTCAAATCTTGCAAAGCTTAAGTTCATTTCACTCGATATCACAGGAAAGAACTATATGTCTTGAGTCATTGATATAGAAATACATCTTGAATCAATGGGTCTCGCTGAGACAATAAAAAAGATGAATTCAATATCGTCGCAAGATATGACATAAGTAACGATCTTTATATGTAGACATCTTGACGAGAGCTTAAAATGTGAATACCTCACAGTGAAAGATCCAAATAACTTGTGAAAAAATTTCAAGGAAAGATTTGATCACTAAAAGAAAGTTGTGCTTTCTTCCACTCGTGATGAATGGAACTCTTTGTTTTTTCAAGATTTTAAGAAAGTCAATAATTACAACTCTACAATGTTCAAATTTATCTCTCAATTGAAATTCTATGAAGTGAATATCACAGATGAAAAAAGTTAGAGAAAACTTACTCTACATTTCATGCATCTCAATAACACTGCAATAGCAATATAGGTTGCGTGATTTTAAGAAATATTCTGAACTAATTTCATTTTTTCTAGTGGTGAAGAAAAATAATGAATTTTTGATAAAAAATCATCAGTCTCATCTACTGGTTCATCAGCATTTCCAGAAGAAAATGTTACATCTTCTAAAATTTATGGACGATGATATAATCATGGTCGTGATTGCGGACATGGTCGTGGTCGTGGCCAATGGATGCGGTCGAAGTGGTTATTACAGTCATTCACACAACAACGTGATCCACAAGAAGTATCATGTGAAAATACATGATAAAGAAAAATATGTTCGTGAAAATTCTCTCCAGAATCCTGAAGATTCTCGTTATAAATGTGGTTCCAAAGGGCACTGGTCTCGAGTCTGTCGAACACCAGAGCACCTTTATAACGCCCTGATCTTGAGGATACGGAGACGCTACGATGACATTCATACATAGGGTGAAAATACCCTCATATATGTACGCTAAGCCACAGTATAGGAAATAACCACAATATATACAATAATTTCAGTATGAAATAAATATAAGAATACCTGCAAAAGGGGTCATTTACTAATACAAATATGAAAATAGGTATAAATGAGGAAATAAAAATAAATAATAAAAATATCTATGAATAAGAAAGAGTGACGGTCTCAAGATAATTTCTCGAGAAATATTAGGTGCTACGAAATCTCGGGTCTCCAACCTGGACACGCAAACTCAGGGTGATCGAAAAGTGACCTAGTGAGTGATAAAATAAAGAAAGCAGTAATATATATAATATAGTAATACAATCACGATAATAATATCTAATAATATTTAATTACTGGTGATATAATATAATGATAATAACAATAGGGAGTAATATACATGCATCATATTTTAATAGTATCAACACCTAGCACGTTCAGTGTCATTACCATAACAATATCCAATTTTATATCATTATTATCAGTTTATATATCCGGACGGTACTATCAGCATAATAGGTAAGTCATCATGAGGGTTTATATTACTACCGGCAATAAAATTAAACCATTTATGTACTATTCTTTATTACCATATCGTATAAGGTGTTCATGATTACATCAGTGTATAAATCATAAATAGCAAGTTTTATTTACGTTATCGTTCTTATTTCACCTAATAATAACCTGCAACATAAAGGTATCGTGATGAACATGAATATGTAGATATGATGTATGCAACATGCCCATACTACAGTGAAGTGAATATATAGTAACAATGTCTATAAGGTATATACCACAGGGTATATACATGAAATAGAATACATGGAATGTAGGTTATGTGTGCATATGAATAGTGTGCCACCACATGAAGAGTAAAAAGTACTAGAAAGTTAAAAAGTTATATAGAGGTGACATGATAGTGGATAGGATATCAGAAATGATAACAAGAACAACAAAACCGTAACATACATGCATCAGTCAAGTCATATTATTTATACAATAATAACAATCAGTACTGCCTGGTATTTTAATCAATCTCTTTCAGTATCCCATACCACTGGCTGTTCATATCGGAGCCTGCACTCCGGCTGAACCTATCCGAACATGACAAACGGGTACCATAATTCAAATGAAAACGTGATTAAATAACAAGTGTTCCTTATGTCACTATTATTTATATTATTTTATTATGTTAATTGGAAATCCAATGATCCAGGAGCTCTAATCGGAGGGTGTATCCTGTGCATACCCGGGATCATGACCGTAAATGGACACTGGGCTGCTGAGACCAGGGCCCTCCGCTTAGAGGAAAGCAGAAAACAAAAAACGGGAGCTCATGGAGCTATATACAATCGGTAGCCAGCGTTATCATCCCCTACAATAGGATAAATATGGATCCAGTACATCTACCCGATAAGATCTAATCAACCATCAAGTCTCCCCCAACCCATGTTATTTTTATTTTATTTAAACTACTTAGTATATCATGAACAAGAACAGTGAATGGTGCATGTAACACGATAATAGGACATGAGCTTTGTTGATAGCATGAAAAAAGATAACGGGATACGGAAAACAAGAGATGTGGGATTCTAGAGGTGGCTCTCCTGGCTTCGATCCATGTGGCACTTAGTTCATCACATCGCATATCAACAGCATTCATGTCCAGTAACAGGAATATCAATATCAGTAACGTAAAACAATCATGTAATGAAAATATAGGAATATACATGCAGCAATTATCCACGTAATATGAATAGTGACCCATGCGACAGGAATACATAAATAATCAACGCATGTACACAGGTGAATCCAAGCTACTAATACATGTAATAACAGTGTAGAGTACCCTTGTAACGGTGATACAAGTACCAGAAGTACAAGTGTAGCGTATTAGTATAATCAATGACACAAATACATAAAATATGGTATTTAGTGTAACCAGTATTTATATGAAATGGCAGTGTCCAGAGTACTAAAGTGTTCATGTAACAATGATATTAGCACATGGAATAACAGTGTCGGTGTAAAAGTGATACTAACACATAAAATAACAGTGTCGAGTATCCATGTAACAATGACAGAGTATAATATGATAGAGTATCCGTGTATTAGTGTACATGTAACAGTATCTGTGTAATTTTAATTGATGTATATGAAATGATAGTGTCCTATGTGTGATAGATAGCAAAAACATGTCAAATAAATGTATTTTTAGTCATATTTTCACATTTATTTGTATAAAACAATGCTATGTAATTATATGTATTACTTAGTAATGTGCATGCTTCTATAATTAAAAGAAGAAAAGAAAAGAAACCCAAAAGATTAAAAAAAGTCCAAAAGCCCAACAAGCCAAAGAAATTCAGAGAAATTCCAATACTAATTGGAGATAAAGGAGAAAATCAACTTAATTTCAAGTTGCTTAAGCTCCAAAAGATAAAAAAGGGAGAATTCAAATTTAAACTCGGATTTAGAGATGACTTGCTTCCCAAGTTAAAGAGAAAGAATATTCTCTAAAAATTCAAAGTTCAAATGAAGATTCTGAGGATATATCTCTTGATGAATAGACGAGATGAAGCAATCATATTTGGAGATAAGGAGGAAAATCCAAGTAAATTCGGAGTTTTAAATCAATTTAGACTCATATTTAGACTGAATACCTTTTAGCATTTTGAGCATAACTATCGTTAAACTCAAATCTAATAATTTAAGATGATCCAAAAAGAAGACTTAAAGAGATACAATTCTTATGTTGATCACTATTTTTAATTTTGGCATTTGATGAGCTATATTTAGCAATCAACATGCCAACTAGTTGCAGACCAATTCAGAATTGAATTTTCACATAAAATTCTGGATAAATCAAATAAAGTTTGAAGACAAGGGAAGGATTCAAATTTAGAAATAGCTTGCTCTCCAGGTCAAGAGAAAGTATATTATCTTAATATCTAAAGTTCAAATTTAAGTTCTGTGGATATATCTTTTGATGGGTGCACAACTTCTACCAGGAGTCTATCCACTACTTCTACTATAAATAGAAAGGTAGAGCATTCGAAAAAGGGGATCTCGAAGGGGAGATCAAAGCTTAGTGTTCTCTTAGTTTTCTTTTTCAAATATTCATTATAGTTTTTAATTTGAGAGAAAGAATTATAAAGAGAAGACGGAGTGCTTGTAATTGATGGTGACAGCTCAATAAAGGTTCTTCTGTTATTTTCAATTTACCTCTTTTTATTTTTACTTACTTTCATCTGCTTCTTTATTCTTTCTTTTTTAATCATGCCTTTTTTATAGCTTAGATTAGGGAGAGTTTCATGACAGAAAATAGAG
>JAXCLS010027323.1:53705-64497 GCA_035584285.1 Agave angustifolia | reverse complement strand
AGTTAATAACTATTGAGTTCAGGTAAAAGGTTTCTGTTTTAAGGCACTCTTGGAAATGAGATTTTTCTACAAACAATTACAAACTGTTCCATGGAGTCTCCCTTGGAGGGCGGCAGCTACAATTGACAAAGCAGCAAGGCAGCCCCGCTGACAGATTTTAGTGAAAGTTCAGTCAAAATTATAAACATAAACACTCACAATAATACAACAAAAACAGTGTGCATACTTCTCTCAAGTTACTCGATACCTCAGTGATATTTATGTTGTTTATTTCACTCGGCAATTACAGAACTCACAAGGCAGCTCACTGGAGATGATTGATGGACAAGTAGCAAGAAGACAGGCAGCTCATTGAGATGGTTGACAGATACAGCAGCTCGTAACACCTTGGGAATAAAACTTCATGCAGCACCCATCCCTTCTTTCTGATTGAGAATTGGCACCTCAGCGAGTGCTCCCCTCATCCTTGTTGCTCATTTGTGGCGTGTATTGACTGGTCGAGGATGGAGAGTATCCCGGTGCAGTTGGGGAGTACCCAGCACTTGGGCTGTTGAACAAACAAAAGCCAAAAAAAAAAAAAATTATCTGACCAAAATAGAGAAATCAATTTATCCTATCAAGACAGAAATCAATCAACCAAATAAAAACACACCTGTACTGTGGAGAGCTTGGACTGTAATCTGGGCTCACGCCAGAATTGTATGGGCTGCAATGAATATGGGAAATCTTAATAGAGATGATAATGGTCTAACAATTCATACTCAACTGCACATCAATATTTAAAAACGAGAGTAGCAACACCAGCGTGCTATATTCATCAACAATGTGCAGTACAGGAATGGTTTCTGCAGTCAGAAAGACCTGTAGGTGTGCGTGCGGGGTTAGTGAGGGGATGGGCTGTGCAGGTGTAACAGCCGCAATTTTTCCTTCTACCCCAAGTTTGGGCAAAATCTTAGACACACATTGAAACATAAATGACAATTCTCATGCCACGCAGCACAAAGAGGGTTGAATACAAAACATAATAGAAACCTCCAAAACAAACAAAGCAATAGCACATGTCACACTAACAACCACCCAGACATCATAGAGCAGAAGAGTGAAATAATCTTCAAAGCTTGAATGTCCAAAACATCAGATTATTTTGTTGCTAATTATGTAAATGGAAATGAATACATGATCTGAAGGTTCTGAGCAGTATCATCTTACTACATTGTTATGACTCCATCATATTAATTATATTCCACACTTCACTGCCACGTTTATGAACCCCATATACCCATAACGAGAAAAAGATGCCCTGATCCTCTAGAGAACTGTTTACTGAATTGAGTTAAATTCATTGGAGTACTGTTAAACCTCAATACAAGCTTACAGCTCCTCTACTTGCATAATATCTTCCGTGACCATCATCCAATAATAAAAATGCATGTAGAATTTATGTCATTGATGTGAATTCTTTTTTTACTTATAAATAGTTTCAAACCCATATGATACTGTTTATCTAGAGAATCATATGGTATACAAGACAATGCAGATGCTGATCATTGATAACCGAAGTTATTCTGCTAAAATCATCATCAATCATGATCAAGAATGAAAAGAGCAATGATTATACACCAAGAAAAACTGAGAACATTACCTTGTAGGGCTGTATGTTGGACTTGGAGGAGAATACGAAGGAGATGTCGAAGAATAGGTTGGTGAAGTTGGGCTGCAACAAAAACAAAAGAAAGATGAGCATGTAAAAAAACCCAACTAAATTTTGGAAATCCCCAGTGCTACACTTGACAATAGACTAAGCTATCATGCATGTCAAAAGAACAACAGAAGTTCTGCAATAGACCAACAAAGTATGCTTCTCTTTACCTGTAATTTGGAGAACTTGCACTGTATGGGCTGGATGGTGACAGCCTTGGACTGCTTGGGGAGTATGCAAGTGATGGACTATATTTTGCAGAAGGTGGATTGTAACTCGGAGACGTAGGACTGTAACTTGGGGAAGTAGGACTATAACTTGGAGAAGTTGGACTGTACCCCGGAGAAGTGGGACTATAAGCAGGTGATGTAGGACTGTATGAAGGAGAAGTGGGACTATACGAAGGCGATGTTGGGCTATATGAAGGGGATGTAGGACTATATGATGGCGAAGTTGGACTGTAGGATGGCGACGTGGGACTGTATGCAGGAGATGTTGGGCTATAGACAGGGGAAGTGGGACTGTAAACTTGGGATGTAGGGCTGTAACTAGGTGAAGTCGGAGTGTAACTGGGAGAAGTGGGGCTGTAACTTGGAGAAGTGGGACTGTAACTGGGAGATGTGGGGCTGCAGCTGGGAGAAGTTGGGAAGTAAGATGGGCTTGTAGGAGAATAAGCAGGGCTAGTTGGACTATACCCCGGAGAACTAGGACTGTAAGTTGGGGAGGTGGGACTATAACCAGGAGATGTGGGGCTGTATCCTGGAGATGTGGGGCTATAACCAGTTGAAGTTGGGCTGTGCCCCGGTGATGATGGACTATACCCAGGAGAAGATGGACTATAACCTGGAGAAGAGCTGGGAGAGAAGGCCATGCCACCAACATATGGAGAGAACTGGGCATCTGTAATAGGTGAAGAGCGGACATTTGGACTGAGCAAATAGCTTGGTGACATCATTCCTTCGTGATATGGTGTTCCTGAAATAGGTGATCGGGACGGTGTCATGCCAAAATCCAAGCCATCCATGTAACTGGGAAGCTGAAGCTCGATAGCCTGTTGCAGCATTTGATCATTCAAATACAAGGCGCAGCCCCCAGTACCAATTGGTGCAAGCTGACCTAGCATGATATTCTCTGTAACACCTCTGAGATGGTCTGCCTCAGCATATACAGCTGCATCCAAGAGAATGTCCACAGTTTCCTCAAACGAACATCTCATCATGGGGCCAGTGTCATTACGATTGATGCCATGCCGGGTGATGGCCATTAAGTGACCTCGGTAGGTCATAGTGTCACACAGAATGGCCAGATGACGATAGTTCACATAAGACCCATCGAAAGATATGACCACTCGCAACTCATCAAGAAGTGATTTACGGACAGCTTCAATTCCAAGAACTTCAATTACTTCAATCAGGTGGTTGCTTGTCGTCCTGGTTGGATCAACATCTTCATGACACATAACTGCCAACAAATTGACACCTTCAGTGTCAAGCGTCCACTCCACGTCAGGTTTAAATCCTTCATTTGCATCAAATTTATTCAATTTCCCAGACTTGATGAACACTTTGTTTATATCAGGGATTCCTCGAAGAGCCATTTCTGTAAGCATATTGCTTTCTATCTTTTTGAGAAAGACATCATCCTCAGCAGATTCATCTTGCAGTTCCCCCTTAGGAGCATCATCATTCATGATACGGATACGAAGGATGAGTTTCTCTGCATTGTCATCATTAAAGATGCATGTTAGGTCATCATCGAATTCATGGTTGATCTTCTCTGCAATGTCTGCCATGCTCAGCTTTTTGTCTACCATCATCTCCCGATTTAGTTCAATACGAAGAAGCCATGGAGATATCTTTTCAGGAGCAACCTCCTCATCAGGCATCTCATAGTAAGAATTAACAAAATCAACATCCTCCTCAATTATAGTGCTCATAGGATCAGGATCATACCACACTTCAGTTGCATGTGTCACACTGCGCAAAGTAGTGTATTCCAAGGCACACTGAACATTCTTAGCCAACTCTTTCTTCTTGCTGACTTCAGGCTTCAAGAAGACTGAAAGTGAAGGTGTTTTGATTTTCTTAGCAACATTTATGATTTCCCTCAACCTGGGAACACCAAGAGTGACGTTCTTGGCACTCACACCAGCATAGTGGAAAGTGTTCAGGGTCATTTGAGTGGCTGGTTCTCCAATAGACTGAGCCGCTACACAGCCAATCATTTCGCCTGGTGCTACCAGTGATTGCAAAAAGCGAGATTCAATTTCACCGATAACCCATTCAAATGCTTCACGAGTAAGCCGATATTCCTTCAAAACTCGCTTACTAGCAAATGTGCTGCGAAGCAATATGTTGAACAACAAAGTGGCATTCTTCTGCGCCTCCATGCTCAGAAAATCATCCCCTGGAACAACTTTCAGCCTTTCCTGGAGCTTATCAACAGCTTCCACAATCTCCATCGGGTGCATATCAGATGGTCTTCTTGGATCAACCTTGAATGTTTTCTGTGCGTTCCAGATGAGTCTCTTGAGGTTCACAGGCATAGGCCACGTGTTATCACCAGTAGTGGCAATATCTGTCCCAAGCTGAAAACGATCAACTTCTAATTTCTGGACCTCAGCATCAAACACATTCCTGAACTCACGAATTGTCTTCAAATCCTCAACATGCTCTGGTAACATATAGCTGGGGTTCCAGCGATCATCATCAAGTTCATACCTATAAACATTATCAAACTCTTTCTTTTTCATCTTCAGAGAATCCAATTTCTGTGACTCAATCCAAACTGCATCCATCCCATCTTCTCCATAAAGGAACTGAATGACATCGCCCAGTGAATTTCTAACAGTACCATCATATTTGACCATAATATCCTCCATAGCCTTCACGAGACGTCTCTGAATATATCCAGTCTCAGAAGTTTTCACTGCAGTATCGATTAAACCTTCTCTGCCACCCATAGCATGAAAGAAGAACTCCTGTGGAGTCAATCCTCGGAGATACGAGTTCTCGACAAAACCACGACTTTCTGGTCCATAATCATCCTTAGTAAAGTGGGGCAGTGTGCGACCAATGAAACCATAAGGGATACGTTTTCCCTCAACATTCTGTTGTCCCACACAAGCAGTCATCTGTGATATGTTAATGAAACTTCCCTTTGATCCAGCAGTAACCATTGCCTTCAAGTTGTTACTCTCAGATAAGCTCTTCTGAGCACTACTTCCAGCATCATCACGAGCTTTATTCAAAACCTGATGCAAGAAAATTGTTAAATAGAGAGAAAACTAGAGACAGCTTAGAAGGAAATAATCACTATTCAAGCCCACCTGGTTCACTTTATTCTCAAATGACTCCATCATAGTTTTACCCGGCTCAGGTTCTAATTGTTTGTCTTGAGCCAGCTTAATAAGGTCTTTCACATCATTTTTGGCCTTAGAGATTGTTTCATTAATTTTCTCCATAGTTGCTGCATCTGCAATTGTGTCCCCGATACCAATACTAAAGGCGTTTTGTAAAAGCCAATAGTTTACGAGCCACTGTGTGTGGCCCAGAAACTTGCGAGCAGCATCCGGACCAACCTCTTCCCTGCATAGTTGCATGCAAATTATAAGGACATAAGATCAAAGCACTTGAAATGAACTGCATGCAGATATAAAAGCTAACACTTCATGCATACCAAATAACATGAATAAGACTTCCAGTAGATGTTCCAAGGGTTTTTTTGCACAGAGTGCCTGTCAGCAGCTCCCCTTTCTCTATTCTAACTTGGGTATCTCCTGGAGTGATAAATCCCGACTCGGATTCCGAATGCCATGCTGAAGTTCTTAAAAGGTTTATCTGCTTTGGAATGATAAGATTAAACACTTGCTTCCCCGTCCACAGAGGTCTAGGCTTCAAAATGGCTGGCGCAGGTATTTTCCCATCAAAGTCTTCCCACCACATTAAAATATTCATAAATACATCCTGCCAAAGTTCAAGTAGACAGGATATATTAGCATCGCAAAAACACCATTTGAACCATATTAGTTAAAAAAATTAATTAATTAAAGTGTAAATAACTGAATGAGAATTGAACTGGGATCACCTTTTCTATAAAAGTGTCTCTTTTGGTGATCTTCCGGCATCCCAACAGTGTATCCTGGACAATACCCATAACAGGCCGATTTGCCTGAGGTGACACAATGCATTTAGGTACCATCATCAGCTCCAAAACTTCAGCTCTAGTCTCAAAGGACTGAGGAACATGCATATTCATCTCATCTCCATCAAAATCAGCATTGTATGGAGAAGTAACTGATAAATTCAACCGGAAAGTTGAATATGGCATGATTTTAATTCTGTGTCCCATAATGGACATTTTGTGAAGGCTCGGTTGTCGGTTGAAAAGAACGAAGTCCCCATCATTCAAATGTCTCTCTACCTGTCAATCAAAAAAAGCACAGATTGGAACAAGTTGAACCAGAAAAGGATAAGGGTTTTTAAGATACTAGCCCCTCAATTTTTTCATATTTTGATATTAGACCCTCAAATCTTTCGAATTGCTATTTAGTCCCAAAAATCCTATAAGTTACATCAAAGTAGTCCCTCTAGTTTGTTTCCATCCAAATAAAAAGACTATTCCATTAACTTTACAATTTATACCATTATGACTATTATATCATTGTCATATATTGAATGAAATTAAGTAAACCTCCATTTCTTTTTCACTTGAATTAAAACCCAACCCATTCTAGACCTAGACTAATCTAAATCACTCCTCTACTTGAACCCATCTTATCTACTCTTCTCCAACCGTCTAAAACCCCATGCTTATCTCTTCCTCTCCTTAAATCCCTAAGGCCTAAACCTCATTCTTCTCCCCTCTTTAAGACCTACTAAACCTACAACTCCATTCCTCCTCTGCTTTTTAAAGGAGAGCAAATCTAAACCCAATCCTCTTCCTCTTTGTAAAACCTAGCAAATCCACATAATCCATTCCCACCTCTTCAAAGTTGAACAAATTCCAACCCCAATCCTCTACCTCTTTATAAAACCCAGAAATATTAGGGGTAGAGTTAAGTAATTAACTACCCTTAATTAGCCCAAATCTAGATATGATTAGTTATTTGAATGGGAAAATTGACAAAGAGACAAATTTGGTGTAACTTATAAGATTTAAGGGACTAAATAGCAATTCAAAAGATTTGAGGACTAAGATCAAAATATGAAAGAATCATTGAGAGAATAATATCTAAAACCCCAAAGGCTAAAATCACAATGAAGGTAGGAGACTTGCCTTGTAGCCAAGCTCGAGATGATGATCACTACTTTTTTTCAGGTAACGAAGATCAAGCCTCTGACCATCTTCCCTGATTATGTACTTTGCACCAGTCTTACCAGGGGGAGGATGAGGACCATACTCTACAAGTTCCTTCAGTCTGACAACAAATAAATAATTTTCAACTAAAGCAAAAGTAATAAAATGAATATGATATGGGAACTGGCAAGAGTTAGACATGATAGAAAAGAAAAATAATAATACCGTTCAATGTTATATGGAGTCACAGTTTCTGGGTATGTCAAATTTAAGGCAATGCTCCAGGGCACCCCCAGCTGGTCGATGTTAATTGTTGGGTCAGGGGTGATGACTGTTCGTGCTGAAAAGTCAACACGCTTTCCCATCAAATTCCCTCTAATACGACCTTCTTTTGCTTTAAGTCTACTGCATATAGACTTGATAGGTCGTCCTGAGCGCTGTGTAGCCTGCACTTACAAAGAATCAGTAGCTCGAACATATGAACAGATAACCAGAGGAAAATAGTGTACGTCATAAGGCATACCCTTGGCTGACCAGGAAGCTCATTATCGAAATAAGTTGCAATATGAAATTGCAATAATTGGGCAAACTCCGTGATGATGTGAGCTGGAGCTCCATTCCTCTCTTGGCGTCTCAAGTTCTCATTGTGTCTGATTATCATTGCAAGCTGATGAGTCAAATCATCCTATTGAATAAGAAAATACAAGAGCCAACATTAGGGAATATGATCAGACTGTATGTATAGGAAGTATTCAAGTCATATACAAAAGAAATGACATTGTTCATTGTAGAAATGCACTCCCAGCCTGCAGGCGACATAAAAACAAAGCAATTTGAAAACTTGATCCAAAACATGATAAATAAGATGCAGCTCAAAATAGCCTCATGACAACATCAATTGTTAACATAAAATAAATGATAAATGCTATAAGGTCTTTGTTTGCCCATATTTCATAAAAAATTCAAAAAAGGGTCTTTGTTTGCCCATATTTCATAAAAGTTGATCATAATGCCAAAATGAAATACACTTACCTCACTCCTAGCAGAGGTATCCATCATAACGGATGGTCTTACAGGAGGTGGTGGAATGGGAAGGACTTGTAATATCATCCAATCTGGGCGAGCATATTTCGGGTTCAAACCTAAGAGAAGACAATCCTCATCGCTTATCCTCTTAAGAACACTAAGAACCTGGTTATGTTTAAAACATTGAAAACAGAATAATAGAGTTAGAAATTGTACAGATCAGTGCAAATTGCAGTGTAAACAGCATTAAAATTGAAAAAGAAAAAAAAGAAAGAAAATTGCAGTAGAACGAAAAATTGCAGTAGAGGTACCCTCTCTGCAGAAAGCTGCTGTTTCCTTTCTACGGGTTCAGGAAGCTGTTCTGGGTCATCAGATTTCTTCTTTGGAGCTTTGTACTCTGCAACCATTTTCATACCATCAATAGTGATGTTAGGTTGTTGAGCACCACAACCACCTCGACTCTTCTTTATTGGTTCTTCTAAATCTTGTTGACCTTGAACATCAATATCATCTCCACCAGCACATTTTTTCTTGCTTTTACAGGCATCGTAAATCCTCTTTAATCTATTCTTCGGATTTCTAATTTTCAGAGCCTGCTTGAACCGTGAATCCTCCTGAAGCACAGCAAAAAAGAGTTGGTAACTAGAAGACTTACGTAAACAAGATCAAAACGGAGAAAAATCAGCAAAAACATGGTCATATGCCAGAAATTACAATGGCAATAATAGACATGCAGCTATCAGAAATTATGTACTGTAAGAAAAAAAATGAACAAATTTACAATTTCCAACTAAAGGCTTTTATGTAGTTCATAAGAACATCTGGAAACAGAAATTGATATTAGTGTAGATATCATTTATGAATAGAAAGTAATATCTTTATAACTATGAAATTAGTACAAAAGATCTCATTCCACTACTATTTTCATTCTTTCCATGCCAGGGCCTAAGCTAGTTACCGCTTGACTGACCATTAAAAAACCAAACTCACTTCCATCATTTAGAAATATCCTTCATTTCTAAGGCTAGAAAGTCTCCACTTATACGGGCAAAAAATGCATTTGATCCATCAACTATCAGTGAAAAAAAGGAATTATCTTCTGTCTATGAAGCAGCTTGCCACGAAATATACAACTGAAATTAATCTTCGCTTTTAGTAAAGACTTCATTTCCGACCAACTATTTCCGGCTGTAAATCTTCTTGAATTTAGTGTGATTCAATTCGTGAGTTTTGTTTTGCAAAGAGGAGTCACTTTCATGGTTCAACTCAAGACTGGTACTATAATTCGATCAGTTAGACATCAACCCTCGACATGAAGTCAAAGGTGTAAACTTGCGTGGGTTGTGTTTCTAATTTTAGGTAGGTTTTTTAGTTCTTCCATTTGGCTGAATTTAACTCTTCCACAAGACTTTGGTTATATTATTTTGCGCTGATAGCAAAATAATAAAAAAAAGTTAACCTAAAATTTTGGAGATCTACTCAAATCATTCCCAGAACATCATTCATATTTTCCAAATTAATCAGTGTCAATGCGTAAATTTACAAACTTACAACATTAAGAGTTATGATAATTCATCAAAACCAAAATTTCACTTGTCATCATAATCAAGAAGCAAAAAAGATCAATTTTCTATCTACCTCCCTCCATTTAATACTGAATTATCACAAGATACCTCATCGGCGAGGATTTTAGAGCAGTTGAAGCAAACGCAACGCATAATGGCAAGCACGGTCTTCATGAACCCAATATGAAACATGGGCTTGGCGAGCTCCAGGTGCCCAAAGTGACCGGGGCACTCGGCCATGTTCGCGGTGCAAGTCTCGCACTTAAGCTTGCGGTCGATGGTGCCGAGCCTCGGATCGCTGAGGCCGCCGACCTTGGGCTTCCCCCTCTCCATCGTCTCCCCATGCTCCACCTGGACCACCGACATTTGCCTCTGTCCAAATACAAAAACAAAAAGAAATTGAACTTCACTGAAACCCTAGATTGAGGAATCGAGAAACTGAGAGGGCAGATGATTACGATCTCGTCGGGGCTGAGGATGCCGAACTGGACGGTGCGGACCTTAGCCACTTCGGCCGGTGAGTAAGGGAATCGCATGTCCATGCTGGCTCAAAGACTGGATTTCTTTTTTTCTTCGATTTTTTGGTTGATTTTTCTTCTGTTTTTTACAATTGAGAAATCGATAGCGAGATCGGAGAGCGGTGAGTTTGAATTTTTTGAGAGGGAGGTTTTTTGGTGGGTTTTTGGATTGCGATCTCTCCCTTTGGGAAGAAAGTGGAGGCCGCAAGAGCCGTCTGAGAAAAGAGGAGAAGATAGGGGGGTTGGGGTTCTATTTATAGACGGAGGAGAAGGAACCTAACCGCCTTCAATTCAAACTTCAAGTCCTAAGGAACCGGTCCACATCTCGAGATTTTCGGCAGATCAAATCAACAGAAGATCAACAGTTACCGCCTTAGCATGGAAGCCTATCCTCAGTTATTATGGCGTCAGGATTCGAAAAGGCAACGATTACAGAATTCAAAGTAATTCAGTCAATTGATGTGCCAACTGTCAACCAATCACGCAATGTCCAGACAAATCAAGGAGATCCACATTTATGGTTTAAATCTCGCTCTGCTCAGACATCAAGAAGAATCAAGACATATCCTACCGCTCTTCCGCTTCCCTTCCATAGGCTCCGATAGGCAAAAGAGCGGGGGGGGGGAGCATCTGTAATGGTCAAAAATTGACCACTCGTCAAGATGTTGACACGTGTCTGAGCGATC
>JAXCLS010027310.1:15940-27433 GCA_035584285.1 Agave angustifolia | reverse complement strand
CAACAAGACTTACCTAGAAGGAAATGATTGGCTCATTCAAACAACAAAGGAGAAAAAGAAGAGGAAAGGGGAAAAGGAAGAGCCAGGTCTGAAGAGTAAAGCAAGTATAAATGTAATTATGTGAATGATTGAAAATAAAATCAAACAAATTGTTGAGTGTAATGTCTAATTAGATTTGTAGATTTGAGGCTTGACCATTAATTTATGGAAATTTACATATGCATATTGGCATTATAGTCGAAATAAACCTCCTTCATCCAAGTGATTTTCAGTCAAAACAAGACGGCATAACGAAAATGTAATCACAGCATAGGCTGCTTCTTTCAAAATTAGATGAGTTCTTCTCACCCGCTCCCAAGATAAAAGAAAGTAGTTTTGACAATATTCGTGACATATTTTGAACTCGTAACCTCTACGTCATAAATCACGCGCCTCTTCAATTTCCTCTTACATTATAGACTGCTTAGCTCAACGTTTATACTGCCAGGGGGATAGTGCACTGGGTCAGGGTATATTTCCATGGGTTACTCTGATTATCATGGAGATTTGGAGAGTTCAGTCGCTTTTATTTATAGTCCTTTTCTTTAGGTGAGTTTGGATCTGCAACCAGATCTTACAATTTCAAATCTAGAAAGGATCAGACTTGAATCCAACACGTTGCCACTTGCCACCCCTAGTAACATAGTTTTAAATGATTTTAAATCTCAAATCTCTGATCAATCGAGATATATGTGACACAAATATAGCATGGAAGGGGGAAAAAAAAAAAAAAATTCTTTGATGTGTCTCAGAGTCTCATGTTTGGTGGGATCAATCAGCATTCTTAACTCCCAATGTGTAAAATTTCTTTCCTATACCCTCAAATGCTCCATGGTCCCAATGTTCAATTGATCATGCTCTCTTTCTCCTCGCATTTCTTCAGTCCTAGCTCCACACTACTCAATGTAGAAACTATGGTGTTAACTTCCAATACACTGTACTGACCTTTTAGAAAAGAAAAAAAATCTCAAACAAGGTATTTTCTAGATATTTGGAAGGCAGAGTCAACATGTTCACCATAATGGATTATTATTTTGTTGCCACATTTTGAAGTGCCCCGATGTCATGAAAGAGCGACAAAAGATAATAGAATCATGTATTAAAAAGGACCCTAATGTTGAAGGTGGGTAAGCCACAGCTCAATTGTCCAAAAAGGCACACAAACCAACTAACAGAGCCCATATTTACTTAGCACTACACCTCACAGTCAACCTTTAAATTCACGCAGCAGGTGTAATTAAATCTTGTTCCAGATTGGATGACAAAAGAAGACCAATGAGAGTGTACCATCTGGCTACCAAACTTAAGAAAGAAAAAATACATAAATTTGCCTCACACCAGAGCATTGAAAATTCTTGGAAAATTCGATCTTTTGTGCATGTATGCTTAGCGTGGTAAAGAAACTAAGAACAATTATTTTTTCCCCCCCTTTAGTTATTGCTCGTCCATGATGCAAGATTTGAATCATTTGATAATATCACACGCCAAATGAGGAGTTACAATAATAATAACTTGATCTAAGTAAAAGAAACAGTCTTCATATCTCCCACATGAGTTCCTGTAATCATCACTTAAACAAGTATTTTGACTCAATACTTTTTTTTTTATGAATGTGATACCACTTATGAGATGGTTCTATAAGAGTATCCCAATATAGTTGCTGATAATGATCAAGACTAATAATAAGATGGTGATGATGGAAAGCTCATGAAGTTACATTTAGCTAGTCAATTGTAGTGATCCATACCAAAAGCTAAACAGACCCCCAACATGACAAGCTAAAAAGCTCAGCTATCAGTTACCCTAACCAAATAAAAAGCAAAGAGTGGAGGTGCAAAACATGCTTCATTTTTTTTTTTTTTTGTCTTGGAATGGGGAAGAGGTTTCTTGAACGCATTAGTCCCCCACCCACAACTTATTATTGCACTTTAAATCCCTAACCACTTGCCTTCAGCTAACAGCCCACATCACTTTGAAGTTTGAAGTGCCCTCTTTTTCTCTCATCAACAAAGCCCCCCTCCCCTACTTAAATGCCCACAACCACAGTCATTTCCACCTGTCTCCCATTACCTCTTCTCCTTCCTATTTCCCAAGATCTCTTCACCATCTTTTCTCTCCTTCACATTTACACTACCACAAAAACTATGATGGGTTTGTTGAGAGGAGGAGCAATGTTGCTGGCAATGGTTGTAGCTCTAGTGCTTGGATTCATAGGGGTTTCAGAGGGGCAAGGCATTGTTCCTGGGGTCTTCATCTTCGGTGACTCGGTCGTCGACGCTGGAAACAACAACCACCTCTACACTCTTGTAAGGGCCAACTTCCCTCCATATGGCAGAGACTTTGACCACCACTCACCAACTGGGAGGTTCTGCAATGGGAAGCTGGCCACTGACTTCACTGGTGCACACACTAACATCTCTTCTCTCTCCTCTATTGCTTTAAGCTCACATATATAACTCTCTTGTTCAAATGTGCATGCAGTCGAGAACCTTGGGTTCACTACATACCCACCAGCCTACCTCAGCCCACAGGCAACAGCAAACAACCTGCTAACAGGGGCAAACTTTGCCTCTGCTGCTTCTGGATACTTAGACAAGACAGCAAACCTCTATGTGAGTGGGCTCAAAAATGTGTTCTTGCTCTTTTAGTGCATCCTGGCTATATTTCTAAACCTAATGTGGGGCTTTTTTTGTGATCCATGGATGTTGCAGAGAGCGATCTCGCTCACACAGCAGCTGCAGTACTACAAGGAGTACCAGTCCAAGATTAAGACGATAGCGCAGAGGGCGAACGCCAACGCAACGGACATTGTCACAAGCTCCATTTATATCGTCAGTGCCGGGAGCAGCGACTATGTGCAGAACTACTACATTAATCCTCTTCTCTACAGAGCATACACCCCAGATCAGTTTGCTGACTTGCTTGTTCAATCCTTCACAGCTTTTGCTCAGGTCTTTCATCCTCTCTCTACTCCATCTAATTGTTAGATTGCTAATGATCATAGATCCCAATATTTATCCCTAAAAAGAATGCCTAGTATTAAGATCTCACAAGAAAGCGGACAAGTACCCTTTTCCTGACACTAGGTTCAAGCCAAAACTCCTTTTCTGAACTGTCCTCATCCCATAAATGAATCTATACGGTTCTTGATAGCTACCGTGGGACTCAACATCTCTCCCTTGGAATTACAAAGCTAGCCTCTATTTCTTCCTGTGGTCCATGGACTATAACAAATACTTCATAGATTCTCTATATAAATGAGGATGAGGGAGCAACTTTCAAGTGAGATCATTAAGTTGCCTTGAATTCGCACAGAATGCATTCAATATAGCTAAGGTTGGTGAGTTCACAACAAAAGGACACACGAGTCAAACATACCAAGACTGATTCTTATGGTACAAGTTTAAATTTGAATCTATTTTTATTTTCTTTCTGTTGACATAGTAAGAACCATTGTAAAAGAACAAAAGAATCCTGGAAGGGACACCTAAAGTGCATCCATCTCTCAAAAACTTGGAAGAATAATAATTTGCTCCACACTAAATTTGCTATGCATGTACACTGACCCTAGTGTCTGTAGAAAACTTCCAGAGGGCAATGAAAACAACATGAATCAAGTAAAACTAACAGATGTGTCTCACATCTGCAGAATCTGTACAGCTTGGGAGCAAGAAAAATCGGGGTCACATCACTGCCACCACTGGGTTGCCTACCAGCAGCCATAACACTCTTCGGGGATGGGAGCAATGTCTGTGTTGCTCGCCTTAACAAGGATGCCGTCAACTTCAACAAGAAGCTTGGAGCAGCCGGTGACGCCCTAAAGAAGGCACATCCTGGACTCAAGCTGGTTATCTTCGACATATACAACCCCTTGCTTGACCTCATCAAAAAACCCAGCAATAGTGGTATATACTTAGCTCTAATGGATTAAACTTTTGGCATATGAATGCAAATGTGATTATAATGAACTTGCATGCTCCTAAATAACAGGATTCTTCGAGGCGAGGAAAGCATGTTGTGGTACTGGGACAATCGAGACATCACTTCTGTGCAATGAGAAATCACCAGGGACATGCGCCAATGCCACGGGTTATGTATTCTGGGACAGTTTCCATCCTTCAGAAGCTACAAACAAGGTCCTCTCTGATGCACTCCTTGTGCAAGGGATTGATCTCATCTCCTAGATAAGAAATACAATCTTCTTGCTTAATCTATTGCTATGGGTATCTACTATTAGCTCTATTGTTGTATACAAGTGAGAGAGTACATTAAAAAATAGAATTTGTCGGTGGGTAGGTGTTGGCCTGAGTGATGATTTAGTGTGTATGCCATTAGTAATGAATGGGTGCTTAGTGACGGTTGTGTGGTGGTGTCTTTACCTATCACTAGGGTTTGGAATTCTATGAGGCTCATTTTTATTATTAGTCACAGAGAAATAAGATGATGCTTGCTCGAGACATTTCCTTCTTTTGTAATTTTCTTTTTGAACTCAATCTGCCGAAGACCTCTTCAGCAGCCCATGAACTTAAATGCGCGAAGCAGTTTGCCTGGAGTCGATTGAAGAGATAACTCAAAATGCATTGCCAGATGTGGACTCCAACACCCACCAAAGTGGCATTCTAAATGATAATCTTCATTACCACAATTCCAAGAAAAAGATGTGAGACGATTAAAAAATAATAATAATACCATTATAGGAAATGATCACTATAACGCTACAAATAGTAGTAGGCGCTAAACAGATGAAAATTTGGAAATTCATTGAAAATTAAATGTTTCAAGAGGATGGTTTCACATCTAGAGTTGGTCCGAGAGTTGGAAGGCGTATAAGATTCCAAGCCGTTATCTGCAGGCCCTAGCTTCAGACTTAGTTCTATAAAAGAAGCATGTTTGCTTGCAGTTGGATCCGCAAGTTCAACAAAGTTCTGTGTGATGACATCAGGTTGCTTGCAGCTGCATTCTAACAATATGCAACTCTGACTAATGCCATTGATTTTTCTAATTGCAGTTTCTATGTCTAGAAGCACTACAGGAAAACCAATTTCTAGATCAAAGTTGAAATACATCCAATTTACTCTTAGTACGAGATGATAAGATGGCAAACTGATCACTTTCCAATCAAAATAAACCGCTTGCATCTGCCATCTTCAGCACAACTGGTTAATAATTTATCCCATAAACAGGAGAACAATGACCCTTGCTCAATGACCTCCATCATCCAACTTCTTTTACTCAATGACCTTCATCATCCAACTTCTTCTTTCGCTACAAAATCAGTGACTGATTATGAGATAATTAGCCTTCAATGCATTGAAAAGAACCAAAGGATCTCAGTGACTTTGTTTAATGTGCAAAGGTTAGTAGTGGTAGCTGGAGAAACAAAGGGTAGTAGGCTCTACATTCCTGAGAGGACATGAAGATTTTGGATTTTATGAGTATATATAATACCAGTGAAAAATTAAGTAATCCACCTTCAAAGGACATTAAGATTCTCAAAAATGTTACTTAAATACCTAGCATTTTGATCCAAAAAACATTTCTGTCATGTAGGCGTCTTAAAATTTTTTGCTTCAATTTCATTTTCATGGGTATTCTACAATCACATAGTTCTTTAAAAGAATTTCTCTATCAACCATTCCAATTTGGTTCTATGAGGACATCCTCTTCAATCTCACCATAAAGATGATATGATTTATCATAAGTAGCAAAAATGATCAATTCTAGATATCTATTGACTATGAATGTGCATAATAACCTCATTTTCTTCTCATAGTTTCCTAAAGTTACATAACTCTAAACACTTTAAAGTTTAAACTTTATAGCTCTTCTTCACTTTACTGCTTTGGACATTATCCCTCTCTAGCCTCACAAATCAGTATAATATCATAATCAAATAGCTGCAGCATAGGCTCTCATCCTACATATTCCTAATAAGTTCATCCACAGCTAAGTCACAGAAATAACAATCAATATCAATCCTTACTGTAACCATATGGTGAATGGTTACAGTTATTCCCACATCGGTTATTACTTCGGTATAAATATCCTTAAGTACATCAAGATAACTACTAAATACAGTTTTCTTTTCTATACCCTGCAACATACTATCTCCTTATGCACCCATCAATAGCATTCTTAAATCAAATAACTAATATTTAATGTAACCCTAGATTGCAAGGTTACAAAAATGAGGATTTACCATTTTAAGTGGAGTAAGTTGGGTTTAAAGAAGATTACCACCTGCTGGTCAGATCTCAACAAGTACGCAACCAAGGAAAGACGATGAAGATATATTAGAGAGAAGAGGGTAACAAGAAGACTTGTCTTCAACACATAACTTCATTCACTATCATTCACTAATTTCTCAATCGCAGTCTTTTATATAGGCTACTGCAAAACATGAATCTTAGAATATCATAACAAACTCTTAATAAAAAAACAAGATAAAAGCATAAAACTTGAAATATTGTAGCTGAACTAACAGCCTGTATTTATCCTCTCATAAAGACTAAATTTATTTTTAAAATCCCAACTAACTTCAGCAACTCTGAAATGCAAAATCCAAAAATTCTGAGCAGGGTTCAATTTTAGTTATACATGTTTTTGCAAAGAAAAACATGTATTCAGAGCATTCAGTCTCATGATAGAGGAACTTATCAGTATCAGCATATATCTGCCAAGGGCAGAGTACTGTTTATGCTAACATTCATGTTATGTTTCCTTGATATACATTTGTTATACCACAACCCATAAGCTTAAGTTTTATAATTAAGCGGGTTATCTGGCATGCTATAGATTTTAAGATGTCCTACTTATAATCTTGTCAATTTCAATTTAAAATATATTTGTTTACCCACCATTTGTTCAACCTTTCCAAGTCAGTCATGTATAAGCTGAACGCCTTTCCACAGTACCCAAAGCCCAACGTGAGGGAGTGTTAAATTTGCTTGACTTACATTGTTATCCAGCAACCCACCGGCTTAAATTTTTGGGTTGAGTGGTTATTGCACAACCCACATGCAGGACAATGCCACATGAGGGACAATGCAGGACAACCCAAAGCCCAACGTGAATGTGGAAGGCATATAGGAATTTGCTGAGACAAACTATTTTCACCAGCCAAAAGCTCTGAGATGATAATAAAATATCTACACATAAAAAATCATATTTTATTATACAAATTGACGCTAAGTTACCATAAAAATGCTAGTACACATGGTAGTACTTTCATATATATTTTCAGGGGTGTCAAGCAATGGAGAAGCCAAACAACACAAAGAATCTTCAGTCAGCTTATATAGATTTGAATATCCCTAGGAAAGTTCAAACCCGGTATTCGATCTGATTGCATATAGCAGCTTGTTCCTCAGAGTACTTGGTCATTTGTATGTCGGGTACTAGAAAAGAGAATAGAATACACTGGGTGTAAGATGGTGAACATGCATGGAAGTAGTTCAAACATAGTAGAGAGTTTTGTAAAAAGTGATTGGACAAGATTGTAATTCTGCAACATGTGAATAAAAGAAGTTATTTAAGTTCCAAAGAGACCATATGATCATTATGTTTTATAATATCAACAGAAAAAGGGTTGGAAAATAACTCTCTGCATTACCTTCATTGTGTTGTAGCACATGGATGTTGAAGGAAGATGGTCCACATCTTGCCCACCTATTGAGGCCCAAAGAGGTAGATCACATCAACCTAAATGCATAATTAACATCAGTTATCACAGCATAATCATAATCAAACAAAAATTACAAGAATAGAGTGTAACATGTGTGTATTTATAATATATACAGAGCATATCATAGACATTTTGTTTCGTGCAGATCTCTTTAATAAACTTTACACATGTGCGTGTACGTGCACATACACACTCAAGAAATAGGGTACTCTACAGTACAAAAATTCCATGGTGGACCATCAAAATGGATGAGCTGAGCCCTTAAACATGATATATATGCTTCAAAATAATTTGGATTAAAAACATGTGGCTTGAACATTATTAGTCAAATGTTGGGCAAGGATAATTTTAAGTGTAACAAAAAAACCCACAAAATACAACAACTGTAAACCAGAAAGAAAGGGTGACACCATAATTGGTCGTGAATGGAATATCATGAAGTTAAGAGATATGGTTGTTGTTCCATCAAAAGTGACTATTTGAAGCATGGCAAAATGTACAAGACTCGAGAAAATAACCAGCGCCTCTGTTGCCAAAATTGTAAAAAACATTAACAAGCAACAACTTTATTCGGAGGTTGAGCCTTCCAGGCCCTTGCCCCACCTTTTTTCTTTTTAACAAGTGCGGACTTGGGTTTATGGTGCCAACAAAAAAAAAACCCTATTTTACTCACAATCCCTTTATTTAGGGATAATGGTAGAATAATCCCTATTTTTTAGCGCAAAAAACAAAATATCCCAGCTTCATCAAAATGCCTAATGAATCCCTCTTTTATCAAAATAATCCTTTTGTGACGTGACTCAGTTACAGAAAGGAAAATAATATACATGACCATTATGACTACTAAGCCCTATAGGAAAATAATTATAATGACCACTAAGACCTAGAGGAAAATAAAATTATGACCATTATGACTAAAAAATGGCAATAGCATATGGAGAACAAATATATATGTCAATGAAAACTTGATTGCTGTCTTATGCTTCAAACCATGCCCAAAAGGAAAATGCTTCATACTATATTATTCGAAAACATGAGATCAATATTGATCAATACAAGTGATACACAACATGAGGCTAGAAAATCCTAAGCTCCCACTGTAGTATATGTATGAAATGTGCACAAAAGGATATAAATCGTCTGTTAGTATAGGGGAGGTCAAAAAATTACCTATCTATATACGATTTCGAAAGGGAAGAATGTTATCAGGATTTTTCTTTTCTATTTTTTAAGAATATATCCTGATCCTTCAACTTAAATTAGGAGTGGCTGCAATGGTCATTGAGAAGTTATTTTTCATTATCACAATCAGCTTGGCGACAGAAAGAACTTTTCTAACATATAGTGCAAAACAAGGATCGGCAAATAGAAAGGGGAAAAAAAGATACTTTAAGGAGTAATTTGTCATTATCCCTTTTACATACACAATGTAGTTCTATCAAACTGCACCGACCTCCACCTAGCAAACCCACATAATAAAAAAAAGGAGCGAGATTGGAGGCTTGGATACATAGAAACTTTGTTCAAAAGGTGGATGTTTTAAGCTACTTCCTATTGGCCACATGCTGTGAACGATAATAACCCAAGTAGTACCCAATCTCTAACATGAGAACGGTTTAAATTCGCAAAGACATCCCATTGACGGCAAATGGTACAATAAAAAGGTGCCACATTTGCTTCTAGTTACCCGTCAGTTTCTACGGACTAGTTCAGATTGCATAGCCTGGGACACCTAGTGCCGATTGTGAGATGAAATTAGGGATCTATTCATGACAAACTGAGTGATTCATGCTTGAATTAATCACTGTAGATCCAAATAAGATGAGGGGTGAGAGAAAGAGAGAACCTGGATGAAGAGGGCATCAGTGGAGGCGCGCCTAGTGTAGCTGCGGAGCTCCCTTTCCTGTGAGACCTTTTGGAGGGCATCCCTCGTGATTTCTGTGGCGCTCGCTCCCCTCAAAGATACCTGCAACAATTTTTTTGAATTTCCATGAATGCAGCAAGAAATGAAATGGCATCATCGTCGTCGTCGTCGTCATCATCTTCGTCTCAAAACAAACAAGAAGAATGGATTGAGAGAGAGAGAGAGAGATGAGGCTCGCCTCGTGTTGATGCCGGCCTGCAAATTTTTACGCGATCGCAGCGATCTCGTCTCCCCCTCGCCTTCACCGATTGAACTTCCCTTTAGTCAATCTTTTTTGTTGTCTGCCCACGTTGACAAGTAAATATAACTTGACCTTCTTGTCAAGTCCATGCTTTAACCTCTTATGACAAGTGCTAGTGAAAATGTAGAGGGATAATTAATGTTAAAGCCTAAGTATTTGCAGTATTTGCTGCAGAATATTTTGCCAAGTCAATGAAACTAGAGGTTAGCATTTTATATCAGTTTAATGATCAACATTGCACAGTTTTACCAAATTGTTGGTATCGATCATACCCACTATCATTCTTGTGTTATCTGGCTCTGGCTCAAAGTTAAATAGCATGTATCGTCAACAACTATTAGTTTGATGACTAACTATTTCACTTGCTTCTTTCAGTTATCGGTATTTGATTCAATGCACTTCTGACTTATGTAAACCCTAATTATGGTATTCTATATATCAACTAAGCCTGCTTCTGGCAACGAGATGGCAGGAGTCAAATGCCCAACATTAAAAAAAATAAATAAATAAGCAAGCAGTTAATCATCATTTGGGTCTCAAGGACAGTCTTGATATGTTTAGAAAATATTTATGCACATAGACCTCATTTTTGGAAGAACTAGGTATTAGTAATTTCAATTTTAAGCTAAAGTAAGTAAAATCTCACACCAAATGCCCATCGTGACTCCACAATACATAACTCCTAAAATCTTTTAATACCGGTAATACCTAACACATACAATCCATTTGCCAAGTTCAGCCTCAGAGTGAGTTGCTTGAAACTTCCCTGATTCCAATACTTCGTGGCATGATTTGCATTACTTCCTTGCTCTACTCGCAACAAGTAATGGAAGAATTATTGTCGTCCTATCATGGCCACATCTGTATCAAAGGAGATTCGTGGAATACTATTGTCACAATTTTATGCCACTGAGCTAAATAATGATAGTCCTGTTCAAACTTACATAAGGATGTTTTGTGCATGCTCAACTCTTCGCCACACATTCTTCATATACCATGAAGGGAAATTTATGCGGCAAATGTGATCACTAATCATGGACAAACTCCATAGATAGAGCAATGTAAAAATAGCCGGTCATTAGCTACAACTCAGAGAGAGATGACAGAAAAAGTTGCCAGAGTTTCAAACCTCGCTTGTGCATCCTTTACATCCACAAGCATTTCAGCATAGAAGCAAGAAACTAAAAACTTGAGACTGTTCTGCTGCTTACAGATGACTAACATCAACAACACCACCACAAAATCATGAGGTCAAAGCAAAGGTAGCTATTCGTTAGCTACAACTCGCAGAGACACGTCTGCAGTTTTTTTCAAGCTGTGCAAAACTCATTAATTCAGCAATTGAATAGTCCAGAAACTACAAGTTGAGCATCAAACACTGAGAAAAGTCGAATGCTCAAGTACAAGTACACGCAAAACTGCAGATATCACAGTAGACGAAGTAGAAAATTGTACACAAAACAGCATAGCATATGCAAAGTTACAGAAAACACACAGAAACTAAAGCATTCATTTTGCCTCTTCTAGACGATGAATAAACTCCCAACATATCAAAAAACACAGTCTGCCTCATTACATACTCGAACACCACAGAAGAGCTAATAC
>JAXCLS010027308.1:7327-19402 GCA_035584285.1 Agave angustifolia | reverse complement strand
TGAACCAGGCCGTACCGCTAGGTACTCAGTAACAGTAACAGTAATCTCACTGTGAAAACAGTGGAACAGTAACAGTAACAGATGGGATGTCAGTCATCCCCCAGGAACCCTGCAGTGGAACCCTCAGTCGGCTGCGCAACCTGCATCCTAGGTCCACCCAAAATACAGACGCTGTCTCCTCCATCAATTTCCCCAATCCCAGTGTAAGTTGTCCATTTTACATTATTATTTTATAACAATCAATTTCTATGTTATTTCAATTACTGGGACAATACAACAACAGTAACAATATCAATAAAGTAACAATAATAATGTGGACAATAGTACCGTGTAAACAGTAGAACAATAGAACAATGCATGTGTTACAGTCTGAGAGTATTTCCCAGTAACTTTCAGTAACATGAATCAATACAATAACGAATTCAGATACTACTCAATAGACAGTCAAGTCTTTCAGGTAAATCATGACATTCAGGATCAACAACAAAATGTAGAATTCATTTAAAGAGGGTCCAATACATAACATAACTAAATAATACTAGATACATACATAATATACGCTCACACAAGTATCATATAAATACTACAGACAAAGATAAATAAGAAAATAGTGCAAAAGCAAACACTCACTAAATAATTTATTTTGTTTTTAATATATGTTAACATGAACAGTAACAATGACAGTAACAAAACTTTTATTGCAAATTTTGGGGTTGCCTATATGAATCCTTTTTTTTCCTTCAGATCTTTCAAGGTCCATCTTCCATGTGAACATGAATCATGAACAAACTAAATTCATATGGTAAAAATGGAAGGAATAACTTATGTCTCTACTTTTTAACTGAATGATTTCATAAGTTCATATAAGATAAGGAGACACAAGCTGTTCTAATTTGAAGGGTTGAGTCTCATATTGGTGACTAAATGGAGGGAAATCATCTTCTCATCGACTTTCAGGGTCTAGGAATAGCTACAAATTGGATGGCAATAATTTGAGATTTTATTTCTTAGTACATCGGTTGTTACTTAAGCTGTCATGCCTTCTAAAGTACCAAAGCAATTATCTATTTCCTATTTCTCCCCAACCTCAATTAGTATTGTGATTCCCTCTTACTAAAGACTCAAAGGCCTCATATGATCCTCTGAAATTCACAATCAAGATGAAACTAATACCATAAGATTCTAGTTACTTGCTACACACTACAAAGATATGATGATATCTATTGATGTCTTCCCCAGTTCATGACGGGTTGGCGAAAGAAATTCAGGTCCACCATTAACATTTCAGTGTCATTTGTCATGTTCAGCATAATCTTCTCATATCACACCCCAATCCTTGAAAAGAAATTATCTCAGAACCTACCAAATCTAAGAGTACTACTATTTTCTTATGATATTACTTAACAGTGGCTGTCTATTGGTTGTAGATTAGTATCAATTTCTAATACTTTGCATTCACTCTCGCATATAATGCCACAATGAACATCTCAAAACGAGTCTTCAGAACTCAGTTGAAATGAAAGCATTCAATTAAGTTTTTACTGATTCAACTCAAGAATTCTTTTTATTTATTCATTTTGGTAATAATTGAATTGAATATCTATTTTATTGAGCCCATTCCTTGCAAAGTCAAACGATGTGCATGTCCACATTTATGCAATAAAAATGATATTTCAAAATGTTGCTACCCATAGTATTAATAACTTAAATATATATGTTACATGTGCCTAGGTTTATCAACCACTAAGAACAGTGAAATATAACAGTCATCATTTTTTTCACTTAATTCTCTATTTATAATATAGAAAGAGAGAGAGAGATGAGGTGCAACACTCAAGCAAGGGTGCAGCGCGGGACTCGATAGAGTTCTGAGGTGGTTCATGGCTCCTATGGAGGAGTTTAACGATGTCGGAGGCTCGCCGGAGTGTTCACGGAGGAGATCGGGTTACCGAAGGGGTTCGTGGAGCTCCGACGAGGAAAAGCCGGCAATGGGAAAAATAGAACACACACATATTAAACACCCGCCTGAACATGCCAGACGGGGGAGGAGCTCACGCAGCTCGCCGACGGGGGTCGACGGAGAAGGCGGAGGCCACGGGAGATGGAAGTACTCCGGCAGTTGGCGGCGAAGGTGAGCTCGATAGGGGTAGGCGGCTGTGATGGTGTTGGGAAAAATTAGATTAGGTTTTTTTTTTTTGATTTAGGTTGGGAGATAATAATGAGGTATTTATTGGGAATAATATGGGGCAATGGATAGTGGGTTTGGGGATTAAGATAATTTTGTTATTTAGGATTAGATTTTGGGGAGTTGGGTTGTTAAGATTGGAATTTAGTAGTTATGAATTAGGATTTTGGTTAGGATTTGGAATTAGTTGTGATATGATTAGGATTAGATATGATTAGATAAGATTTACTTAGTTAGAATTTTATTTATTATTTACGATTAGGATTTGATAGATATTAGATTAGGATGGAGATAAAATTGGTTAAGATTTAGACTTAATTGTTAGGATTAGGATTTGGGTAGTTAAGATTAGGATTATGATAAGATTAAGGGGATTGGTTGTTAGGATTTAGGTTTAGTTAAGATTTTAATCATTAGTTAAGATTATAATTTGATTTATTAGGATAAGGATTGGATTGTTGGGTTTATAGGGCTTTGGGTAAAGAGTTAAAAGGTAATGGGTTAAACTAATGGGTACATGCTTAGAAAATTTGGATTTGGTGTTATGATTATGAGGAGTGGGCTTCATGGGTTTTATGAATGAAGGAGAAAAACTCAAAACGAAAAAATAATTGTGAGCTTGACGTGGTAGCTTAGATTGAGCTCAAAGAATTGGGGTAGAAAATGACTAAGGCAAAATGAAAATGAAAAAGAAAAGATAAAAAAAAAGAAATGAACTATGTGGTAATGAGCACATTGGCTCAAGAAAAAATTGTAAAAAGGTGGGAAAAAGAAAAAATAGATCAAATAATAATAATACTAATCTCGTAAAATAACAATACTTTAATTAATTCATAATAATTAACATGATTAATAACAATTCATATTGCCAACACATAAAGTAATAAACAATAATTAAAATAATAATACATATTTATACATATTAAAATACAATTATCATGTATTACAAAATATAGGTATTACACCTAGCGTTGAATCAGGATGTACCGCTAGACAGTATGGAATACCCGACATTCCTAGAAACCCTACAGTGAAACCCTCTTTTGGTTGCAAAACTTGTATCCTACCCAAAATTTTAACGCTGTCTCCCGATCAATTTTCCCACCCGGTGTATATTGTCTAATGTCATTGTTATTAAGATTAACCAGTGTTAATGTTACTCAGATTACAGAGATAATATGATGAGGTAACAATAACAGTGCCAATAGTTAAACAAGATATTAGTATCGCAGTAAACCAGTATATCAATATTCTCCTAGTAACTTTTGGTAACATTAACAATGTGAATATTAGGTAATGGTCATGTATAATTGGTCACATAGAAAATATAATCTTTTGGATATTTTCACTATTTATTGTTATTTTTAAGTACTTCCAAAGGAACAAACAATTAATAATTCAAATAATTCAATTTTCAGAAATTGATATCTATTCAATTAAAATATATCTATACTGACTTTTATACAGTTACAAATTGAATAATTCACGAAAAATATTTAATCAATTAAATCATAATTTGTCATGACAAATTTAAAATTTCAAAATGTTAGAAAATTAATTTAACAATTTAAATAATTTAAACATTAAACAATTAAATTACAAAATTTCAATTACCATAATAAACATGCTCAACATGATAAATAAAAAATGACACAATTCATAAACTTTATCTTAATGAATAACAATGAACAAATCCGGAAAAATTTAACAATTTGTACGAGAAATTATATAATGGAAATTCACAATCCTCTAAATACTTTTACCTAATAGAAATTAAATAAACAATTCAAATAATTAACATTAAATAAATGATTATTGTAACTTCACTAATAATAATAAATAACAATTAATTAAATATGATTAAAATGCTGAGTTTGTCACAGATCCGGATATCGAGTTATTTAGTTAAGTTTGAATATCTATAATTAATTTAATTCGATTTAGATAGTTATTATAAAGAATATCATAAATTTATATCATTTTAATTTATTTCACTGCCAAAATGAATTTATAGGTTAAAATTTCAGAATTGTGGTTTTACACAATTTTCCTGAATTTAAATAAGCCTAAAATAATTTAATTTTCTTAATGAGCTTGTTTGCTACGGTAACGGGTATGGTTTGCTAAGTACCAGACTGGATCTGCTATAGTGCGGGTCTGGGTCTGCTACAGTTCTGGTGCTACAGTATTTCTCTACAGTAAGATATTACATTTTCTCTTTCTTTTCTTTTTTTTTTTTTTTTGAATCGGTTCGGGTTCGGGTTGGGTTTAGATTTGTTCTCTTTACAGACCCGAACAGGGTCTGTCCGAGTGCATTGGGCAGAGCGGGTGTGGCCCTGCAAGGCCGAGAGCTCTCTCTCAAGGGTTTTTTTTATGATGAAAAGTTTAAAAATAAAATAAAAATAATAATAATTAGGAGGCACATTTTAGATGTTCTAAATATTTTTATTATGTTTTTATAAATAATTATTGTTTATGAAATAAGTGAAATAACAGAATGTGCTCAAGGTATTCGGTGAAATACTCAAATGAAACTAAAATCATAAAATTGAAATTCACTCACCCAGAATGCTTCCCTTCACTCTGAACTCTTCTCCCTTAACGTCCAGCACGTTGGGGTCTCGCCTAGATTGGATTTGAGGGGGAAAATGAGAGAGAAGCGAAAAAAAATGGTAAAATTTGGGTTGTGCCCGTAGGTTTTTGAGATGGTGGAATGACCCATAATATAAGAAGTAAAATTCCCCAATTAAATTCAGAGAGTAATTGGTACATGGGGGAGGCCATGAGACGAATTAAGGTGATTTATATGGTGTTTTACTCAGCAAAATAAATTGTCCAATAAATTGAAAAACTGTTGATTTTTGGGTGGAAGCTCAAAGATTTTATTAATATAAAAAAAATTGACAGGAGCCACACCGGCAGCCATGCGCTGGGTTCTTGGTCAAGGAATTAGATTTGTGGACGGGGCAGCCAGGTTCAATCCCCAGCACCTGCACAAAATTACGTCAAAATGGGAAAAATGGGTTTTTTTTGGGCTTGAATATGAGAAAAAGAAGATAAAATAGAAGTGTGGGCTTGGCTTTTTTGGATTTTATTTTATTTTACTTTTATTTATTTATTTCTTTTTTTTTAAAGCCCATGGCTTGTTGCGCTTTGGCTCATATTAATATAAATAAGTAATAATAGTAAAAATAATATTAATAATAATTAATAATGAAAATAAGAATAACTAACAATACTTAATAATAATAATAAGAACTTATATGAATAATTATTTAATCTCTTAATACAAATTAGATAAATAGATACAAACAATAAGAATTAAAAGTTATAATTAAAAATAGAAATATTAGTTATTATTAATAACAATTATAGAGATAACGAGCTTAATCAATTTAATTAACAATAATAAAATAAGAAGTAAATAAAAATAAATATATTTAAAAATTTTAGTACAATATTATTAGCTAGGGGTTATTAGAGGATGGGCCACCTCACAATTGACTGTCGTACCCTCCGACAGTACTTTCAGGACTTGGTCAATAAAGGATATCTCCAAGAATTCATCCTCAACTCTAGACAACCCTCGGAGATTAGAGTACAGAGGCAGCTTGAGACCATAGACGAACGCGCATGCACTGGTGGAAGGCACCACCGCGAGGGGAAGAACCATCTACGTCAATGAAGTTTGGAAGGACAACTATCTGACAATATTTACACGCCCACCTTCGCCACTGGGCTGACCCGTCTTCTTCTCGGAGGAGGACGCCTTCGTCGTGCACTTTTCACATAATGACGCTTTAGTCGTGATAATACATATCGGTTGCTGCAAAGTGTTAAAGATCTTGGTTAACGGGGGAAGTAGTCTCAATATCCTGTACGGACGCATCCTAGATGAATGGAGGATACTCCTGAGTTGGCCCAAAAGATGATCATCCCTCAGACCTAGTTGCTTCTCAATGGATTCGACGAGAGTGAACCCCGTTCTCCCAGCACAGTCAAATTTTCGGTCTGAGCGAATCCATACAATGTCGTCACAAAGTTCTGTGTCCTTGACGTCGAATCTCCCTACAGCGCCATTCTCGGGAGGTCATGGATCAACATGATGAGAGTAGTCTCATCCACCCATCATCAACTGTTGAAGCACCCCCACACCATCGAGAATGGCCAACATAAGAGATGACCAGGCGATGGCCAGGACAGTAGCTGTAGTAGCTCAAAAGAGGTTCGACTGGGCACAAAAGTCCTCCCGAGCAAGTCCTAACAAAGATTATCATGTGGATAAGAAATAGAAAAGGATTGCTGACCAATAGCAATCACAGTATGGCGAAGGCCGAGATCCTGACCTACCCACTGAGTCAGAAACCCCAATAGCAAGACCGGGGAGAAGCCGATCGTTCATTGTAGATCCACACCACCTCGAGCGGACCCTCTGAATTGACTTAAACCTGCGCCCTCATTAGAAGACATTGATCAAACTGTTCTTATCGGATAATTTAGACGTATTCGCGTGGTCCCCCACTGATATGCCTGGAATTGACCCCGAAGTAATCTGTCGTAAGCTCTCCATCAACGAGGACGCTAAGCTAGTGAAGTAGAAGCCTATGAGAAAGTACGAAAAAACAGAGCTGCACCATCAGCAATGAAGTTGACTGCCTACTCCAAGCTGGCTTTATCCTAGAGACGTGCTACCCCAATTTGCTCTCCAATTCCGTTCTCGTGAAGAAAAAGAATGGCAAGTGGAGAGTCTGCATCGACTTTACCACCTTCAATAAAGCTTGCCTGAAGGGCAATTATCCCTTTCTGAGGATCGATCAGCTAGTAGAGGTGACGGTGGGCCATGAGCTCTTTAGCTTCATGGACGCCTATTACGGGTATAATCAGATTAAGATGCACCTATGATATGAAGACAAGACAACCTTTACTAATGATCAGAAAATCTATTGCTATAAGGTTATGCCCTTCAGATTTAAGAAAGCTGGGGCCACATTCAAGCAAATAGTTAACAAGGTCTTTAAAGACTTGATCGGGAGCACCATGAAAGTATAAGTCAACAATATGTTGGTGAAAAGTTTACAACACATGGACCACCTCCAACATTTAGATGAAGCTTTCAATCTCCTAAGGAAATATAAGGTGAAGCTCAACTCCGAGAAGTGCACATTTAGGGTGTCTTCTGGAAAGTTTTTGGGATATTTGGTCACTCAATGGGGCATCGAAGCCGACCCCGATCAGATATTTACAATCCTAAACATGAAGTCACCCACTTATGTGAAGGAGGTTCAGATGCTAAACAGACGTCTCGCAGCCCTCAACCGATTTATCATCCAATCCATGAACAAATGCAAGCCCTCTTTCAAGCCCTAAAGAAGAATGGGGCCAAATTCTGTTGGAGTGAAGAATGCGAGATAACTTTCCAAATATGAAGAGGTATCTGACTTCACCATCCTAGCTATCAAAAGCCCTCATCAGGAGAAATTCTATACCTCTACCTCGCCATCTCTGAGTCAGCCGTGAGTAGAGCCTTGGTTCGTGAAGACAAAGGTGTCCAGAAGCCTGTGTATTATGTCAGCTACTCCATGAACGAGCCACAAAACCAGGTATCAAAAGCTAGAAGAGCTGGTGCTTGCTCTGTTCATCATCTCGAGGAAGCTCAAGCACTACTTTCAAGCCTTCCCCATCACTGTCCTCATAGATCATCCCCTGAGAAGGGTCTTGGAGAACCCAAAAGCAACCAAGCTGATATTAAAATGGTCATCAGAGCTGAGGTTCTATGAACTCAGATACGAATCAAGGACACCAATCAAAGGCTAGTCTTGGCTGACTTTATTACTGATTTCACCCCGAGTGCTATAGAGTAAGCTGAATAACTAGAGGGATAGACCCTGAATGTGGATGGAGCTTCAAACAGCAAGGGACATGCATCAAGATTGTCCTCACCACTCTAGAAGGATCTATCATTGAACATTCCTTTACCATTGACTTCTCGGCGTCTAACAATGAAGTTAAGTACGAGTAAGTCCTAGTTGGACTATGGATGGCTATCACGCTATCACAGGGCTCGAAGTTCAGTGCGACTCCTCACTAGTAGCTAATAAAGTTAGCGAAAAATACGTCACAAGAGATGCTCGGATGGCAGAATACCTACAACTCATTCTCGGATTGAAGTCCAAAATCCTCTGATACGTGGGTCCCTAGATCCAAAATCAATCATACTGACTCACTTGCCAACTTGGTTGCAGCCACGGAGTTCAAGTTTAAACAAAAAATCCTCGTATAGACGAAAAATCCCCGTCGAGCATATCACTTTCCCGAGCGTCCAATAACTGATCAGAGAGGTCCTATACCTCGATACGTCATGAAGGTGGAGGGACCTCATCATTGCCTATATGAAAAACGAAACATTTCCCAATGATAGAGTGAAGGCGCAGAAGCTCCAACACTTGGCTACCTGGTACACACTTCTCGGGGATGTCCTATACAAGAATTCCTACTCCATGCTCCACTCTGACCCATATCTGAGATGCCTCAGACCAAACGAAGCTTGGTAGATGATGCAACAAATCCACGATGATGACTATAGGAAGCACTCGGGAGGTCGTTCTCTTACCCATAAGGTCATCAACCAAGAGTATTACTGGTTCAAGATGTTCGATGACACCAAGGATTATGTGAAGAAGTGCCCGCAGTGTCAGAGGTTTGCTCCAGCATCAAATATGCGGAGTACTGACCTCCATACCTTGCGTAATTCTTAAGCCTTCATACAATGGGGGTGGGACGTAGTTGGACCACTCCCTCGAGCGCAGCCTCAATTACGGTTCTGCTGGTGGCCACCGACTACTTCACCAAATGGGTCGAGTAGTACTGCTCACCAAAGTTACTGAGCAACATAGTCAAGTTCCTCTGGCAGAACATAGTGTGTCGCTTTGGCCTCCCTCACACCATCATCTCTGACAATGAGAGGAACTTTGCAGCAAGCAAGTAGCTAATTTCTACGCCAAGTACAAGATCACCCATCGATTCTACAACTTATTATCCTCAAGGCAATGACCATGTTGAGATCATCAAATTCACCATCCTTGACAGCCTGTGCAAAAATATGGACGAAGCTAAAGGCAAATGGGTGGACAAACTCCCTAGAGAACTCTGGGCCTACAGGACCACGAAGCTCGTCCCGACTGGTGAAACCCCATTCTTTCTCGCATACAGAACAGAAGCGATCATCCTAGTCGACATCAGGATGTCGGCACTCCGAGTGGAAGGAGTGGATCAAGACTAGAACCACACCCAACTCCGCCTGACATTGGATCAGTTGGAGGAAAAGCTACAACAGGCACAAATCCGCATCGCAGCCTACCAACAGCAAATCTGAGCCGCGCACGACAAAAAGGTGAAGATTCGAGAATTTCAAGTCAGAGACTTGATCCTAAAGCGTGTGATTCAAACTATGTGGCAAAAAGATCAAGAGATACTGGGACCCAACTAGGAGGGCCCTTACATCATGATCGCTCGGGGAGGCAGGAGGTCGTACATCGTGGCTTATGAGGACGGGAACCAACTCAAGAAGTAATGAAACTCATTTCACCTGAAGCGATATTATGTGTAAATCATGTAATATCTAATGAAAAAGATCATTTTCGCTGTCTTAAATCATGTTTCATCAAATCTCAACACCTTCCCTGAGTACTGTGCGCATCGGGTCTTCACCCTAACGGCTACTCCTCAGGGAGTCTCCTAAAAGATGGAGGCTCGCTCACATTGACTGCTCTGAGTCAGCCTATAATGCGACCTACCGTGATGGCCACCCGAGCGAGTCAATAGCCTACACGAGTCTTCACCTTGACGGCTATTTTTCAGCGAGTCTCCTAAAAGATGAAAGCTCGCCCATATTGACTTCTCAGAATCAGCCTATAATGAGACCTACCTTAATGGCCACTCGAGCGAGTCAACAGTCTTACTTGCCTATATTTTCATATATTCTACTTCCATCAATGCTTTATTAAGAGAAATTATTCATAACCAGGAAGTTGCAAAACATCAAATAAAATAAAGGTAAATAATATGCAAAAATTAATTAAGAAGAGAGAGAGAATAAAGCACCAATAGAGAAATCATTTAGACTTGACTTCTTGCTGTTTCTTCTTCTCTAAAATTCAAAAAATTAATGGCAGCAATAGACTTGTTATTAATTTAAAAACTAGAATTCATGAGAGAAAAATTGCATAAACAATACAAGAGGTTGCCGTGTTATTATAGGCTATAGAGAACATCCCTAACCATAACCGACTTCACAGATTCAGTTCTAAATTAAACAAAAAACTTTCATAAAAAATTACGTCAGCATAAATGCTATAGCTCGGCTACGCAACCGAGTTTCCAACTGTATAGCTCTACGCGTTTGACCCAGATTTGACTGATGAGCTGGCATTTTCTGTTGACTGGTCCACGGCTACATAGCTGAATTCACAGCTGCCCAGCCGAGCTATTGGCCCTTTCAACTCCCAGATTTTTGTGGCATCTCTGGTTTTTCATGTAGAGTTTACTGAGATGTTACAATTCTTCCTTGGATCTATGGTTCTGCATCCTTTTCTTCACTTGATACATCGATAATTAACCAATTTTTTCTCTTTTTCCTAACTTGTGCTCTTGACCTAGTATCTGCAAAATATGCAAAAGAAGTACTAATGTAGAATTAAATGTGGCAAATAATAGGTATAAAAGTGATGCAAAATATGTATATAAAGCTCATACATCAAAATCCCCATTTAGAACCATTGCATACACACATACACTCTATCTTTCTTATTTCCTCCTTTTCTTCTCCTCTTTCTCTTTTGCCTTCTCCCTAGTAGCAACGTTGCCGCCCTGTCGGCGGCGGCGGTGGCTTGGGGGTGAACACTGCCCCCCCTCATCTCTCTCCCCCTCTTGCACTCCCTTTTCCCTCCCACTTTCTTGGACTCCGGCTGATGGCGAGGGCTCTAGAGGCGATGCTAGGTGGCGGCGCCGAGCAGTCGGCCGATGGTGAGCCAGGCGTGATGGCCAACAGCGGAGGGGAGGGAAGCATGCACTCCCGCTGTTGGGTGCAAGAAATCCATTATGGGTTTTCCATCAAATCAAAATCCATTTTGAACTCAACCCGACCTGCAGTTATATTAAATAAGGTTAAAATTTTCTTTAGCCCCCTGATGTTTAGATAATTATTTCTGGGGCCTTGAAAAATTATCAGTAGCCCCCTGAATATTTTCAGTTATTATGTGTCTAATCTTGTTCCATATTTTGTGGGTATTCAGTCAATATCTCGACCATCCGGACTCTGATTCGTATGACTCTGGAGTCGCTGGATTCATGAGGATGAGAGTTATACATTCACATTATTGATATGTAGTATTAGGCGTTCAAAGAGTCATCAAGATCAAGAGGTGCGTAAAATCTATCTCTAATTTTAACTAAAAGTTATGACTCATGTATTAATTCAAATCATAATGATGATTATAATCAAAGGAAGATTGATAGTAAGTTCATGTAATATCAGAATTATTGTGCAAGTTAGTAACTATGATTAATAATGGGATAATGATTGATTAACACTGGATAAACCCCGTGAGTACACTAAACAATGACAGAACGAGAAACCGATAATAGATCGTGGATACTAGCTAATTAATAAGAGATGAATGAAAATCAGCTAAGAAAAACTATCAATTATGATGTAATATCCCTAATTAATAATACTGTATTTATATTTTTCTAGACTTACTTATTGTTTTATTATTATTGATTAACTAATTCATGACTCTTTCTTCTTCTTCTTCTTCTTATTATTATTAATATTAAATATAGAAATTATTTTGAGATATTATATGATAACTTAGCTTTATATAATACTATTA
>JAXCLS010027241.1:63374-73903 GCA_035584285.1 Agave angustifolia | reverse complement strand
CATGTGCCCGATCCGACGTAATTCTCTTTGGTTCATGTAGCCTACCCCAAATATTTGGGACAAATGGCTTAGTTGTTGTTGTTGTACTGTTCTTATTACTATTACGACTATTGCTACTATTTTTTAATGAAGCCAATTAATGAAACCAAAGCTCTCGGCATTTCGTTAATAAGATTTTAACAAACAAGTAAAGTACTGAATGAAGATGCAAGATACAAGTAAATTTCTTTCCCCTTTATTAATATACATATCACTTAGAACAAAATAATCATCAGCAGAGTATGATCGAAGGAGTCGTGAGAAAGCAGCACAGAGGGGGGAGGATCTGGACGTGCCTCAGATCACGGGCTGTCGGGCGTCTGACCATAGCCCTCGCTGTGGTAGAGGCATTGGGCTCTGCAACGGCTGCTACGATTACTATTCCTAATGCTTCTATTACTGATACTCGATATTCTACTATCATCTCTCTAACTGGTATACTCTGCAACTGCTACTCTACTGCTTCAATTGCTGTTGTGACTGCTTGTACTGTTTCTACTGCAACTACTGCCACAATTATTATTATGGCCGTTTTGAAACTCGAGTGAACTTCACCATCTTTCATCAGTTGGTCGTAAAACTTGCTTCTTGGTTCTGAGCATATTTTCTTGCTGAAGATAACACTGCATGTTACACACTTCACAATATAAAAGTAAATATATTAAGTTCCTTAATGTTTAGTTTTAATTTAATTATTCTTTTTTGTGGATTTTCTGATAGGTTGCCGTTGATCCTAAGAAATTTGTCGGCCTTGGCTCTGTAGCAGATGCAGTCGAATATCTCCATTCTGGCGCTAGCCTTGGCAAGGTATCTTCTCAGATAAATGGAAGAAAATATCTCTTCATCTCGTATACCTTCTTATAAAACTTCCTCGTTATTTTTATTAGAATCAGTTAAAGATCATACCCTAATTTGCAGGTGGTGGTATGTATCGATCCTGGATTAAGCCAGCAAACATCAAGACTGTAAGCTACGTCCATCCTCTTTAAAATGTTGGAATACGGTTTGGGACTTGATATCCTGTTCTACAAAATATAAACAAGTTTTAGGCGAAATACTGTATTTCCTTTTTTATCTATGGAGTATTATGTTGTTACTCGAGTTACGCTGCCAACTCAAAGATGATTGAGAAATTTCATGTTATTTTGAGAAGAAAAGCTACAGGCTGAAGACAGTACCTAAAAATTTCTTTTGTTGAATAATAAATCAATAAATGGCAGTCAATTGATATCCTTATAGTTTGTTAACTTGGTGCACAAACTGGTACGAGTCATTCTGAGTTTTATTTTTTCCCCTAATTTAATTACTGTGTTTTGCTAAATCACCTGAAAAGTATCATTAACTGGAACATAAAGGGTTATCATATTATAATTCTTGGAACAAAGCTTGCTTAATCCATAGTAAACATTCATGAGTTATTTGATGCCATGCCGACAATTCATAATAGAAGTTGAATCTGATCTCCAATGAGTTTTGTTTGGTTGGAAAGTAGTGTGATATCCAATCTTCACAGATTAATCATGGTTATGGCCTTCAAAACTCCACTTAGAGATCATTAAGCATGGTTTTTCACCAATAGAACAAATGTGATCATTATACCAATGAGTAGATGAAGTCTAAACTGCATGATCTTTGGTTCACAATTATGCTTTAGGCTATGAAAATCATGAATGGTTGGATCATGAAATATAATGATGCAAATATTAGAGTTTTAGGTGCAACATAGGAGGAGACGTTCATATACTTCACCTTATACGTAGCATGCACGGAGGAATTTACTTTCTTCTCGGATGTGCATTGGAGTTATGGGGTCTTTTAGGTTAGTTTGCTTGTCACTGGTATCTGGAGAAGACGGTCGGAAATAAGAGATTTATTGAGAAGAAAATTAGAATTTTTTCTTTAATTTGTTTTTACAACTCTCTCATACAAAGTTTAGAGCCGGTATGTTCTATTAATAAGTGTGTTTGGAGAAAATAGACGGCTTGATGGCTTAACCCTAGATGAGGATAGCATAAAATAAATAGAGAAATTATAATATAACCCTTATTTGTGTTACACGCTAATAATTCTTGCTTTAACAATATGAATATAAATTCTTAATTACTCCTAATCCTTTTCAAACTCTAATAACTCATACTACATACTACTACAACAAAATTTCAAATTAATAGGAAGTCCACTATACTAAATCAATGAACTTTTAACTCTTATTATATGAGAGGATTTTACTCGATTTATGATACAGAAAAATATTGTACTGGAGAAAATATAAAATTTTTCTTATCAAACATTTTGTAATAGAAAGTTTATCTTATATCTCTTTAAAAAAAAATATTTTCATATAAGGTAATATAATTATTCTTGAAATTGGCATGGGTAGAGGGTGTCTATTAACTCCTCTTTACCTACAATGAAGAGAGAGAGAGAGACTACAGGAGCCCTCCTATTTACTCCTCTTCGGGTGGGCCACCAGCTCTCTCCTCCTCGCCCGACCCATTCAATAAACAGGTCAGGCCGACCCATTTAACTCAAGGTCGGGTTTGGATTTCCCACTTTGACCCATTTAATAATAAGGTTCGGGTCAGGGTCATGTATATATAGGTCAACCTGAATTCGACCCGACTTGATGCCCAACCCCACCCAATTGCCACCCCTATATGCTTCCAGGGTCCTAGAAACCGTTTCCTCTTCTTTCATACTTTATTTTTGATTGAACTTCAAGCTCAGCTCAAGGAACTGAAGACAGTATTGATGCCAATGAAAATCTTACGTAAATATCGAAGCTATAACCACGCGAGTGTATTCGTACCAGATGCCAATAAATAGAGAAGCTATACCTGAAATACAAATCAGACAAGAAAACCAAATAGATACAAGGTATTGTATGCACAGACAGTACTTATTTAACATCTATGGAACCCTGGCTATAAAACACTTGATATCATGCTTGAAACGATTCATGCACAAAGCGATCATTCTTGTTTTCCATATGACCCGAAGCAAGCAATCCTCCATGATCCCTTGAAAAGAAATGCTGTGTGAACACTCCATATTCCAGATACAAACCCGAGAATGATACTGAGGTATAACTCTTGACATATCATGATCATCACTATCATCTTGTAATGGAACAAAAAGGACGAATCTTCATCGACCAGATTCAGATTGATAGTTATTACATATCATGATCATCACCATCATCTTTATCAGAGATTTCGGGTTCAAACAGTGTGGAAGAAAGAAGATCCAGACGATTTTAGGCCATATGTAATAACTTTGAGAGGAAATATATTGCTCACAGAAGGTGAAAAAGAATTACACATATACAAACCCTTGAATCTGCGCAATAGTAAATAACACTCTCTCAAAAATTACAGGTGGGACGTGCGCTTCACACTTTTCCATTTTCCATAAAACTATCCACACGAAAATTTGGAAAAGAAAAATGAAAAAGAAGAGAAAAAAGAAAAAGAAGTGTACAACTATAGCTCGCGTCGCTAGTCAATCACTAATCTAAGGCACACACCAAAGGTTATGAACACTATTAAAACGAACTGATGAGACTGGTAGAACCTCAGCACTAAACCTGTGCCTGCACAATTTCGATTAAAGAGATCGATCTAGTTGAACCGGTTCCAGCAGAGCCATCTTTTTCCTGACAGTATGACATCAGTTCTTTCACCACCTGTCTGTATCTTCTCCTATAAGTCGGGAACTTTATTATGCTCCTCGTCATTCCCACCAACCTGACAATATTGTATATTGCAAGTTTTTCAGCTAAAAAATAGAATGAAAATATGATGCATTCATCATTTTTCAGTTCTTAGAATCCAAACAACTAAAAGCAGAAAGCATCATTCAGATTGATGTTAGAAAAGCAATCAGAAAGGACAAAATTAAAGGAATATAGGATTAAGAAAAAGGAAGAATTTTTGAATAGCTGTTCATTTACAGTTCTAGGCTAAGAAGTATGAACGCGGGCATATGCCAACGTGAAGCTGAGTCCACATGACACAGAAACGCACACCAAATTCTAAAATAGTATACAAAAGAGAGCAACAATGTCATGTCTAACACGTTTGAATTGTGTCCAACACAACACAACACAACACACGGCTTCGCAATTGAAGTTTTGCAGATCATAGGTTCTTGGATCTAGCTGAAATAGCTGCTAACTTAAATGACATCATATGCGATTTGGTTGGTTTTATATGAGTCAGAGTGATGTATAAGGAAGTTGAATTATAGTTTCCAAACATCCACGGGAAGTTTATATTTCAAGCCATTTTGGTTTTGGATAAGCTTTTGTAGAATTATCAAAATTAAGTTACCTGGCTCAGAAATCAGTTTAAATCCTAAACAAAACAGCTGCAATGTTCAGTAATTTTTCATACTAGCCAAATTCACACATGAAAAATGAACATGCCAACAGAATAAGGTTTTGCCTCTAGATTATCTCAGAAAAGGATAATTAGCAGATGGGAAGAAATGAATTGTGTGATGGTAACTTTCAGTTATTTGTTGGATGTCCAGCTATTACAGATTTTGTAGGTTAAGGCGGTGATGTGTTTGCTTGGCTTCCCTCAATTCATAATGGCCAGTATGGTGAAACAAAAAGGTTAAAAGAAATGAAAATGCCATGGAAAGTCTTAATGATGGCATTGGTTTGGGTTGCCTGGCGGAAAAGAAATTCTAAAATACTTCTGAAGAAGTATAATTCTAATGACGAGCTAATAAATTCGTTGATCTCTTTCCTTAATGTTTGGACATCTAACTTAGCAGAAACAAAAGAGTTAAGGTTTGTGTTCTTTAATTGGAGTTTGTGTCATAAATGAAACAAGCTGATTAGATTATTGGCAACTATCTAGTCAATTTTCAACAAGTGAAATCGGTTATTAGTTTCAAGATGCTGATGTGAACAGTCACAGCATTAGCAAAAAAAGCCTGGAAGTTATTGCGTGGTGAACATGAAAATATAAAAAGTAGTGTATAGCCAACAGACTAAAAAAAGCCACAAAGTAATTATATAGTTACAGGTTCAATACATTTGGTTTGGGAAAGGAGGATAACTTTGAAACTGCTTAAAAACATGTCAGATTCTGGGTATTATAGGAGTTACCATTCGAAATTCTACTGATATTATTCTAAGTCTAACAAAGCTACCAAGGAATCACCTCGGGAAGATATTGAGTGAAAAATCTATGGTTTTTTGTAGATAGGCCAATTAGTATAAAACTAATGGACAATCAAATTGACAGTGATGATAATTGTGGTAGGATGAATGAACTATGCCTAATTTGAGAAAGCAGAAACCTCATACCTTCTGCTAATTGCCTGTATTTGAGCAGCCTTGAGAGCATTCTGAGGAGCCACGGATCCATTGTCCCATGATTCCATGCCTTGCGTGTCTCCGATAAAGAGGACTAACTTTTCTAAGAACCTCACTTCATCCTCATCCATTTGTATGACTTTGATCTGCTCTTTCAGAACCATTATCGGTTGGAAAAACCAATCTAACAGCTGATCTTGAGGCCGATTCAGGTGAAAAACTTCAATACCTGTGCTAAGCAATATTCCACCTGAACCAGCCTTTATAGAGTGAAGTAGACTGTGCAACAAAGCATATGATGGGAGGCCCAGGCCAACTGTTTCTTCGCTGCTTCCCTTTGTTCTTAACCACTCACTTAGATCAACTGATGTTATAACATTTGCATCCAGAAGTTCCTTTCCGCTCAATTCACAGGCCGTCATTAGTTCCGCCCATATCTGCAAGTCAAATTTTATCAATTTATACATCAAAAGAGGAAAAAAGACTAATTACATAAATTAGCATCAATTGCAAGAGCAATATGAGGGCAGGGTTTTGCAAGAAAAATCTGTCATGTTTACGTTTTGGAATTCGCCATGTTTAGTGTATCATGCTGTTTATGTGTTGCCGTGTCCGTGTCTAGGTAAACATTGCTTGCCAACCACCGTGCATCAGAGTATATGGAAAGGGAAGTGGTGCATGGACAAGAAGATGGGAGGAGAAAGGAAAAGTCTGTTTGTATTTACTATTTAAAAATGTAAAATATTCTTTTATTTTTCAAATTGAAAATCATTTATTACCATTATAGCTTATGACATTTTGTATGCTGTCAAAATCAAAACAGAACAAAAAGACTGAAACCAAGATGGAACTGAAACTGAGTTCTTCTGAAGACATGAGAATTACAATATTAGACTTTTTAAATACTTAATTCATATATTTACTGTTTTTTGAACGAAAGATGCTAAAACTACTGATGCATCAGCAAGATTTAAAAAAAGGTCATAGGTTGATATTATTTTAACAAGTTCCTAGTAACAAATTTACCTGTACCATTTTGACTTCTTGAATTGCCTCTCTAACAGACCTTGAAGGACCCAAGTTGGGAACAAACATTGCAGGTACATCTGAAGAACTCGAACCAGCTCTTCTGCCTTTAGCAGTGCTACCTCCAACAGAAAATTCAGCTGAGTGAGATACTTTCCTCTTCCTGTATTTAGGCCTGTCCAGACAGTAAGAAAACTACCATTATAAGAATTAAAGTGAGAGAGGTAGAATGAATAAAATGTCATAGTTAATCATTTGAAGTATCATAGCCCAACATATGTCTTGTTTAACAAAACAAAATGATGAACCATTACTTTGGAAGGATGGATCCTTCTCTCAGATAAAGCCAATCATTTGTGTATTCATCAAACTCTGAAACCATGGCAACAACATAAGCAACTCCCCTCCGGAAAGATCTTTCCTGCACCAAATTCTACAAGTTAGCTTTTCATGTAAATCTGGAGAATATGCATCTCATTTAACATTAGAATGGATGGCTCACCTGATACACAATTAGTGATCCATAAAGGCCGACAAATATGCCTGAGACGAAAGTCAGTAAAATGCTACCAACAACAACAAGAGGCCAAAAAAGGATTGCTAGACCGGCAATTGGCACACAAGCTGTTTCCAGAAAAGGGCCTTCTCGGCTTATAAGATCGTGTAACAACCTCTGCCATCCCTTGAAAAGCATGTAAGGACTCTTTACTAATGCTATGACAGTGAAAAGTGGGACATCCACAATTATGCCCAATATACCCACAACAATACAAGAAGGCACCTCCACCAACCTGCATGAGGTTTTAGCGGTCAAACTGGAGAAGTGGCAGATGAATGTAGAAACCTTCATATATAACAGTCATAACTTTTGAATGAGTAACCTACCATGCACAATGGCGTGGTAAACCAGTTAAAACTACCACATTTTGAATTTAAATTGAACATAGTGTAACAAGACATTTATAGAATAAAATGAATCCAAAATACCTTTCTATGCTTGAGGCCAACTATTTTCTTGCCTTACAAGAACTGTCAAGTTATTGTGCGACATTGTGAACTGTTACATGAATACATCTAGTAATACTGTTATAGTAGAAACGCGATGACAATCTGACTATACTATGAGTAGGACACCTACTGGACGTTGAATGTATTATGCTCACTTGTATTTTCTCATCAATGGAATCTTGATCGATGAATTAAATACATACATACAATAACCAACATTGTTATTGCACAGAACAGATCACCTTGTTAGAATCCTAAAATTCTTCCTTTTATATAAAGTTATAAACTAATGGCAATATATTGCGTATAGCATGGGGGTAAAACTACTACTTAACAAAAGCATGGGGGATGACAGCACTAGTTTAAGGAAAGGAGCCCATTTGCTTATGTGTTCACAAGCGAAAAGTCTAGATGACTCTTGTCGTGTCCATTTAATATGTATGAAAGTAAATGGTAAAGTCTCAGCAACTATTACTTCAATAATTACCTTTGATAAAATTTGGGGAAGATTTCAGGAAATTTGATTCTATTTGGCTTTTTGGTTACCCCTATGCCAAAAGAGTCAAAAGTTAATCATCTTGCATCCCCGTTTCTCCATATAGCTTTCTCATTTAAAGGAATTGGAGATCGTTCCAAGATTGCATGACCTCAAAACTGCATGACTAGAGAAGATCAATCTACTTGCCTGAAACTAGCCTTCAAGATCTCATGGAAGGGCTTGCTAATGCTCGTAGCTGTTTCTGCCAGGAACTTAAGATCTACTCGTAGAGGATTGACTTCAAATACACAGCTAGTCATTTAAATATGATCGCTTTCTTCTTGAACCTTTACCAACTTCAAGTTGTTGCTCTATAGTTTACTCATTTTGATGGAAGGCAGGACAATGATGATTTAGACTCCTATAGCAAATACTAATTTTAGTGTTACCCGCCACGTCACATTAAAGTGTTGACTTTGTGAGGCATTTGGACATATTAAAACAATTTAAGAACACTTCAAAGAACATAGCAGAATCACGTCTCCTTTCAACTTCAATATCAACAAAGAGTTGGAAAGTCACAAGTGACAAGCCCAGAAAATAAAGGTTTAATAAACTATATGAAACTATGGGTGATTGGTTAACTGATATTTGAGTACCTACACATATTGTTATACATCTATAAAATAGCACATCAATTTTTTTTGGAAGTGTTATGTGGTAGACATTTTTGCCATACAGACACTTGAACCTATGTCATGTGTGCATGTTAAAAGTGAATAATTGACATAAAACAAAGAGGTTGATTATCCTTCCTTTCAAATGTCCACCAAGTGGCTTAGTGTTAACAGCTCCAAAAATCACCAAAATTCCTAAAACTTGATAAAAATACCTAATGACATTAGCTTATTATTTTAACTCAAAACCTAAAATTCAAACCCTTAAATCTAACAAGAACTCTTTTCAACTCTTCTTGTGGCTTCTATCACCATCATGTGGTAATTCCTAACACGGTTTTAAAATTTAATATAGGTGTCGGTATTGGCCAATGGTTTTAAGTATCAATATTGTCAATATACAGCGTCACTATCGGCAATATTGGCAATATCGGCAATATTGGCCCCCGATATCGACCGGTATTACAAAAGTTTATATCGTGTCGATACTTCAAAAACCTATATGATATTGTCAATATATATATATATATATATGGGGTTACTGTACCTCAGCCGGCAGGCTGAGAGAGTTCTCTCAGCCGGCGGACGTGGCAACATCACCGCCCCATATCTGTCATAAATTTTGGCGGACAAAAACCTGAAAAATCCCGCCCAATTTAATGTCAGTCACCTCAACATTGTATTTTCCGAAAATACCCTCCCTCACAACTTTTTACCTTATGTAAAAAAAGTTGCCTTTCAAAAAAATTTACAGCTCTAAAATTTCACCCGATCATTCTGATCCAATTAGTTCTTTTGTTTCACAAATTTGATCCGTTTTTTAAAAAATATATTTGCAACTGATGGCGCCTAAGAAATCATCCGTCGAAAAAGGTACTACAAAAATGATATTTTCAAAAATTTTGAGGGTTTGTGTATTTGATTAGAACTCTCTATATGGGGTTTTAATTTTTTTCCAGATTTATTTCCTTTTAAGTTTTTTTATTTTTTTTTTAAATCTTGGGACCATGGTCGCAATTAAGTAAGAGATTTTGAAACTTTAGATGACGAATAAATTTTGGAATTTATAAATTTTGTAACACGACGATAAAGGTCCTATTTTTTTCAAGTTTTTTTTATTTCCTTTAATTTTTACTATGTCGCAGTAGCTTCGAATAAGTGATGTGCATACACTGTATGCGACCTCGGTCGCAGTTGATAAAATTATAGTTTCAGATTTGTGCGACTTTGGTAGTGCTTTTTTTTTTTGGTCCTTTCCTTGTAGACGAATGATTTAACATCAGTGTATTTAACATCATTTGTTTTATAAAATAAAAAATAAAAAATACTTGGGTCGCAGTTGTCTGTGATTGCACTGTAGTCTTATGCGACCTTGGTCGCAGTGTCTACCCTGGTCGCATTTGTTTATGTTTGCACTGCATAAGACTGCGACCTTGGTCGCAGTGTAAAAGTTTGTGTTCGCACCGGAGTCTTATGCGACCTTGGTCGCATTGTCGACCAGGGTCGCAGGAAAAGGTTGTGTTTTCATTGTAGTCTTATTCGACCTTGGTCGTATTGTCGACCCGGGTCGCAGTTGTTTGTGTTTGCACGGTAGATGACTGCGGCCTTGGTCGCATTGTCGACCCGGGTCGCAGTAAAAGTTTGTGTTAGCACGGTAGATGACTGCGACCTTGGTCGCAGTGTCGACTCGGGTCCCAGTTGTTTATGTTTTGCACGGTAGATGACTGCGACCTTGGTCGCAGTGTCGACTCGGGTCCCAGTTGTTTATGTATTGCACTGTAGATGACTGCGACCTTGGTCGCTGTTTATTAAATATAATATACTTCTTATTCCCTTATAATTTTTAAATAATCATTGGTCTAAACTTTTTTATTTTTCTTCATCTATAGGTAAAGAACAGATAAAGAAGGTTCGTCCTCTGAGATCAAGCCTAAAACCTATGTGCGAGTTCATGAAGAAATTTAAAAAGTAC
>JAXCLS010027172.1:57533-67727 GCA_035584285.1 Agave angustifolia | reverse complement strand
ATTTCTCTTTTCTTCTTTTCTTTCTTCTTCTTTTTTTTTTTTTTGCCATTTTTTCTCTCTTTTTCTTGATTTATTTTCTAAACTGAAGCCATTATATTTTCCTTTTAAGAGTGAAACTAAATCATGGATTGCCCCTGACTTTAAGAAACTAGCTATGGTTCTTTCGAATTAAGCCGTCCTAGCCCGATATTAAGATGGCTTTTCATTTTCTTCAAAACTTATCCAACCCGAACCATAGTCACCCCTTGGGAAAACTTGTGGAGAGACTCTTTTCTTTTCAAAAGAGAGCCTAACATTGCGAAGAATCAGTATTAGAATATGAATTTGTTAGGAAATAATAATCTAATTTAAATATTTGTTCAAGACCTCAATCCTGAAAGCGCAAATGAAAAATTATACACAATTCTTTGAGCTGATGATGATGCTTGGTTACTTGAAATACAGGTGTTTAAAGGAATTCTGGAGCCCATCATCACATCAAAAACTTTAGATGAACAGCCAGTGACAAGTCTCTACAAGATATGCCAGAAGCATGGGAAGTCAGTTAAGTTCAGAAATTTTCACAAAGGGTCTACAAACAACATAAAGGTCTTTGCAGACGGGAAGCTCATAGGCAGTGGCTCGTCAGAGCACAAGCAAATCGCTAAGCTCAATGCTGCACGAGACGCGCTGCAGCATATCTCCTCTTCCAGGTTGCTTAATGCTGCAGAGGATGTGCTGCAGCTTCTCTCCATCTCTGAGTCTGACGAGTCGAAGCAAATTACAAAGCTCAATGTTGCAGCGCGTCGTGTGCTGCAGCCTCTCTCTGTCTCTGAGTCCGACTACAACACCGACACCAAGGTGTTGAAGAAGGGAGGAGCAAAGTGGAGGCTGACCGAACTGTGCAGTAAACAGCACAGTTGAAAAGTGAATGTTTCAAAATGAAATGTCATGCATTTTAATGTCTTATGCATGAACAAAATGGTTGAAAAGTGAATGTTTGTCCAACAATAGACCTAAAGTGATATCTTTGTACATGAGTTTAAAAGTCATGAAATATATAATATTTCTTTTTTTGGAAATGTTTTAAGGTATACAAGTTATTATGGACAAAAGGGATTGTCTATCGAGATAACCTGGCATCAGAGACCTTTGCATCATCTGGTACGTGGAAAAAACATTCTCATCAGTATCCCTCGATTGTGATTCCCAGAAATGAAATTTCTAGGACTATCAACTTGGTATGAGCTGAACATTCCTGGATGTAAAATGTTCTCAGAGTATGTTAGAAAGGTCTCCAGAAATGTGAAATTATTTAATTTTATTTTTTGAAACTAATTTTGTCATTAAAATGTCATTACTTCATGAAAAGGATTGCAGTTGGAAATTCAAAATATTTTTAGAAAAAGAAATTATGAGCATAGTTTGAAGAATACAAGGTTTCTAGAAGGAATATTGCCAGAGCCAAACTCGATCGACTATTTTAATTCCTCGCCATGAAGATTTCTAAAATTTGAAGCAAAAACTCAATAACTCACCTAATAATTGCTTGTAGCGCATTTTAATTGACTCCAGTTTATCTACAACAATATTAGTGCATTGGATGCTAAAAACTTTTAATTTACCTTCTCTTATATTTAGCATCACCAATCAGATAAAAGAAGGGCAAAAATACACTGAATTACATCCCTTCGGTTGGTGCTCAACATCACACACTTCCACCAGGCTACCTGGTTAGCAAACAACTAGAGGTTGTTGCATACATGAACATAATAATCAATGCATCCAAAATATGATTATAGTTCATATAGTCATATCTCGACTCCTATTAGTTTTATCTATTATAAGCGGGAAAATTGCACCAAAATATCCCATACTTTGTGGCTTCTTTCCAGAAAATATCCCGTACATTTTTTTTTTTTTTGGCACGATAAAACTTTAACATTTTGTTTCAACATGATACCTCACGGACATTGACCGGAGGTTGTGCAATGAGAAAAATTCCATTTAATTTTTTCAACTCTAATCTCACGCTGACTCTGACCTCATGTTCAGTAAACAACATGGGTTTCTTCCCGGACGCCGTCGCTCTGCTCTATTTTTGGGACGAGAAGATTTTAGGTGGTGCGATTGAGGGGAGGAGCGAGGGGTTGTTTGAGATGAGTGGGGCGGTGGAGTAATGGCCATTAGCAGTGTGTTAGTGTGCCCTTGAAGGCTCAGCCACTAGCTCATGAGCTGCTAAAGACTGGGGGGGGAACGTCCTCCCCATGTAGAGAATCCTAGCCATAAGATACCACTTCAACCCATTGACGGGGACGATGGCTGCGCTCGTCGTCACTGCTATCCGCAGCTCTGTCGTCTCTCTGTCATCGTGCCATCGACAAGAGATTCTTGCCAAACTCCATGGCTTTCTCCTTTGCTCTTCCATCTTGAAGCAAAACTTTGTTTCTCGACAATTGTCCGGTTTCTTCACTTCTTCATACAATGCCTTGTGCAAATGTGCATGAATCGAACAGAAGCAGATTTGTCGGAGATCAATCTGAACTAATTTATGCATTCAACGAGCTTCTGAAATATGACAAATGGTCTATATGAGAAAAACTTTATCATTGAAACATAATTTACCCTTAAAATATATTATATATATGAAAAAAACTTGATTTATTCATCACCTTTAACTTTTTTTTTTGCAATTACATAATTTATACTTTCATCACCTAATGCAAAACTAATAAAAAAAGAACTCACAACATATGCTACAACTCTCCTATATACTTTGCTACTTTTCAAACTCTACTATTTACAACTTTCCCCATGCTTCTCTACTAGGCCCATTGCGGACATGAAGCACAACAATTGACAAGCTTTCTTCATTGCAAGCTTCATCACAAACATAATGAAACAAGTCGGATAATCTTTTTAGGGCATTACATCAGACAAGTGGTGCGCAACAGAAACAATCAATAAGAAAGAAAATTTCATTTTGAGAACACAAAATTACATCTTCATATCACAAATAGAAACTTATACCCAGTTCAGGATTTACACAAAATTACATCTCCATATCTTCAAGTTGTGGAAAGAGGGTGGCTCTGGAATCAACTTTGCCGATCCTCCTTGGCATCTGTTTAAACAAACACAGTTTCACCTATCTCTTAGCACCCCCATGTACTCCCCTAACATCATATTGATCGCTAGCAATCTTTCTCAGGCATTAAATCAACCAGTAAACTTGTATCTTGGAAGATTCAGAGAGTGGGGGCGCTAGGATCGTGTCGAGCTCGAGATGGAGGGGCGCCGGGCGGCGGGGATCGAGGAGAGTAGACAAAGTTCGTCGAGTGGGAGAGGAGAGGAGTGGAGAGAGGGCGGCTCCGAGATCAGGTCGAGCTCGAGATGGAGGGATGCTGGGCGTTGGGTGCTGGGCGCCAGGGTTCGAGAAGAGGAGAGAGGTCTCGAGGGCAGTGAGAGGGGGCTACGCCGCCATCCACGGTGGTGGTGATGGTGGAGGCGGTGGGTGGTCGCCTGGTAGGTGTAGGATTTGAAAAGATAAAAAAGATTGAAATAAGAAAAAAGAGGAGAGGAAAAATTATCCAAAACATGTATCATGTACAACTCACGTGGTGTGTAAAATTAACGTCTTCATCGCAAAAAGTATGAAATTACAAGGTTGTTAGAGTTGAAAGTTGCACCGTGCTTCATAAAAAAATATGCAAGGTATTTTCTTGAAAGAAGCCACAAAGTACGGGGTATTTTGATGCAATTTTCCCATTATAAACTATTATTCCATGTTTTGCTACATAACTTAAAAACTTAGAGCTGACAGCAGCAAACCATGGTGATTTAGAAGGACTATCAAGTTTGTAGTTTTTCTTCATCTCCTCTCCTCCTTTCATCATTAAACTTGTCTGAATCCACCATGAGCTGAGCAAATGTTTCAAAACAAGTTTCGTGAATTATCTGAGTAGTTATCCATTTCTTATTTTTCATTTCTGTTATACTTTGCATCATTCTATATTTTCTTTTTCATTTAAACTGTGTTAAATCTCAGATTGTTTATCTTCAATCAGCCAAATCTGAACTGATAAAAGGTTCCATGATTGGTCAATGACATTGCATATTGATTGTCATATTCCATATTTATTTTATATTAAACTCTACTTTTTAATCTTATTTTTGTCTAATTGATGTGCATCTCTTTACTAATGAAGAAGGAGAGAAAACGAGCCCAATAAATTCAGATTAAAGCAAAATCGAGGATTGGGACAAAAGATTTATGGGGATAAGTGCATAACAGAACAAATCAGAGAAGATAACACCAAATGAAAACCTGTTAAATTCAGATTTCTATAAATCCATTTGGTTAACTTGAAGAATCAAAAGAATAACACCGAATCCAGAAAACAAACAGAAAAACTAAGTGGATAAAATAGATATTGGAGCATTACAGCTACGGAGTCCCCGAATCTGGCCACTTGGCCAGATCCAGGCCACGTTTTCTTGGCTACTCAGTTGAATCTGGGGGCGCGTTTGCTTCCCCTCTCTTCAAACGCTCTCTTCTTCTAGTTTTTCCTATAAATCTAGCATTTCTGAAGGCAAATGGGCACCACTCTAGCAGAAAGTTAGAATTAGGTTTTTGTTTCTAGTTTAGCTTATATTTTCTTGTTCTTTTTTTATATAATTTTCTGATTTCTTTATAGTTTAGTTTAGAGAGAGTTTTATAAGAGAATGAGAAGAAGAATTGTATTTAGAGTGACACTGAATGTAATCTTCTTCTGAGATAGTTGTATTGAGAATGACGGTCAATATAATGTTCCTCCTCTTATTCATCATTGCTCAATCTAGTAAACATTGCTTTATGTTATTTCTTCTCTTGTTCTGCTTTATTTTATTCTGAGGTAAACCTTCGCAACGATCTAAGGTACGAATCAACAAAAGAGGTAAGTATTCTTCAATTTTTCTTTCTTTATATCTTAGTTTAGAAACATACTTTTAATACCGACACTTTTCTTCTTTCTTTCATTTCTTTCATTTAACTTAGTTTTACAAATAAATGAAACAATAACGTCTTCTTTGATCTTCTAACTCTTAATTTAACTCTTTCTTTCTTTTTTCCCCTAAAAATAAAGAAGAAACATTTTAACCAGTTCTTAATAATTAGAAACACTTACTAAAATCTTCTAACGCAATTCCTTCTTGTGGATCATGACCCGCATAACTACTTGTTATAGCGGTAGTATCGAGCAACCTAACACATTTCTAAACTTCTATTTTTCTGTGCAGGTTCAAACTCGATCAAATTTTGGTGCCGTTTGTCGGGAAGGGATGGTAAGTTTTATTTTTAATTTACTTAACAGTTTAATTTTCTTCTCTGTTTTTATGTGCCAGAGCTTATTCCAGGAAATAAATAAATGCAGTGGATATATAGCATACCTGAGTCTCTGCTCTAAAAAGTAGAGTTCAGGGGACTTCTTAACTGCCTTGTTTCGCAGTATCAGAGGGAGGAGTACTAACCTGCCGTCTTGCAGGTTGCTTGAAATTCAAGGGTTTATCTTTTGCAGGTATTATTTTTTCTGTTTAGCTTACTGTACATACTTTTCTAACCCCAACCGTAACCTATGATTGTTAAATGCTAAAAAATATTTAGACTTTGCATTTAGGCATTTATTTAATCCGTTTACCTTTACATTATTGTTGAAGAGTGCTGGGGCCAAGGTATGTGTGCATTGCATGTAGCATAGAAAATAAGCTTGTATGATATATTGCTTGAGTGTTACTTTTTGTTATATACTTCCACACCTGCACGAAAATGATTAAGGGCTTATTCTATAAACAAGATATGGGGAAAAGTCATTACCTTATCCCAAAAGTCATCTCCTCACTTACTAACCCAGCCTAACTAAAATTTTATAGACGTTGGCCCTAGGGACATCTCAGGTACAATAGGAGATTGACCTAAGGAGAAAGTTGTTATAGTTTGATTCAAGTCAAATCGGTGTCAACGGTTGGGGATTGAGAGGTGAAACCTTGAAGAATAGTAGTTTAGTATAATTAAGCCTGTTGCTTAGATACAGATACCTCCTATTGATATTGCACCTACCTGGCTGATTAAGTTGTGCTCAAATTGCTACAATATACCTCCTGTGGCAGTCTAACCAGTTAGGAGTCGTGTAGGTCTAAAGTCTACCCTAACCTAGGCTAGATTTTTCTTTCTTTTGTTTGTTTATTTGTTTGTTTGTTTTTCTGTTTTGATATTTTTTGTGTGATATGAATTATAATTATAATTTTTCCAATGCATATAGTGATTTTACTTCACCCCGACCTCTTTTAACTCAGATATCACCAAACCGGCATTTTATAACTTTAACCAATCAAGTATACCGAATTGGTTTTATCTGAATCAACATATGCCCCAGTCCCAATATTATGAATATGACTAGAACAATCATCATCTCCCCTCTTTACCAAGTCAGTGGGGATACAACTCCCCCAAGTCATCTGATCAACCATCCGTTTTTTAAGTCCCACCACAACAAGAAGAAGAACCAATTAACTGGGAAGATAGAATTGAAGCCTTGGTTCAGTGCCAAAATGATTTCAACCAATCAATTTTTGATTTTAACCTATCTATCGATAAGATAGAAGTAACAATTAGTTATTTGGTTAACACAATTAATGACAGGAATGAGAAAACTCTCCCTCCCTAATTTTTGACCATTCCCGATCCTCTACCATACTGATAGGAACCAAGAATCATTGTATCTTAGAGCTTTTAACCAAGATTCAATTCCACCACAACATCTTGACTTTGACCGATCTCAAACCTTGAACAAATTGGCAAGTTTTCACTTCAAAGAAATTGAACTTGTTATGAATGTGACCCTAATCCCCAACTTTGTGATTCAATTTTAATTTTTGAATTTATGTTGACTCCGGTATTCTTACCTAATTGGACCCAATTCCTGAGCCAACATTGATTCCTGTACCCATAGAGCTTGAATTTGAACCACCAATTTTGGATATTCATATTCTATTTATGGGAAAAGAATGTGAATTTCAATTCGTTGATTTTGACCCAACTTTTAAACCAAATCTGACTCTCGAATTCAAGCTTGATTTCAGCCATATTTTCAATCAGTATCAGTTTCCGTTCCTTTCATTCCAGAGCTCAAATCATCCATTTCATCGAATCATATTCCTTTGGACCAAGGTTTAGACCATAATAACTCCGAGATGATATTCCAAGCTTGATCATATAATAGGGATGATGCTCCTATTCAATTTGGGGATAATAAAACTATAAATAGGAAAGAAGTCATAAAAGGTAGGTTCTTTGAAACTCCACATTATTTAGATTGTGCAGCAATGATTGACCCAATCCGACCACCACAAGAACCACTACTTTGAGCTAATATTTTTTCTTCTTTCTCTTCTTTTTCATGCACATATGCATTCATTCATATATTGATGACAATGTATAAAATAGGTGTAGGGGAGGGTTCTAACATAACATAAGTTTTCTTTTAATATATATAAATAATATTTTCTTTTCTTTAAAACTTTTTGAAAGGAGAAACAATATTTTGACCTATTTTTTATAAGAAATTAAGTTAATTTTAAGGAATAGAAAAATCATAATTAGGATTTCTTGTACTTGGTCAAAATAAGATTATTTGTTTGATTTCTGGGGTTAGGAAGAAAAATTGAAAAAGTAATTTAGTCTTGATTTTTACTTTGATGAAATATGCATACTTTATACACTTATACACTTAGGGTTCAGAAGCAAAGATTCTTATATCTTATAAAAAAGAGAAAAAAAGAAAAAGAGAAAAATATATATATTAAAAATCTTCTGATTAAGCGGGTATTTGTGCCTAATAAAGCATTAGTATTCACGCATAAAAGTGATCCATATAATTAAAAAAATCTTAAGTTTTGTGGCCTTATTTGCTTGAGTCCTTAAGTTCTTAGGGTGTTTTCTCACCTGTTGCCCTAAGACCGTCCAGTTTGGGAGTCACAGACTAAAGGCTCGTTACCTGGTAAATTAGAAAGCCTAATAGAACTAAGAGATATTGCCGCCATAATATGTAATAAGGCATAAGAGTTAGAGTAAAAAAAATCCTTAGTCAAATATTCACAGTCACAAAGGTGCATATGGCTTAGGTAAAATAATAGACTGGATGAAATTCAGTTTTAATCCTTACTTTGATTGATAACAAGTTTTTGAATAGAAAATAAGTTTAGGAATAGATAGTTTGGTATTCTTATGACCCGTAGATTACTTGACTTTTTTGTAAAATTATTTCAAATATGTTTTCCCTTTATCAACATGCGTTTTCGAAAATATAACACTTTGCTTTTCTTTTTTTATCGATTTTTTAGGTGTAATTCACTGAAAATCCTCACGAGACAAAACTCGTCCTATAGGGATAGCCTAGAGGTTTAATGTCTTATTGCATGTGTTAAGTACAAACGCGATTCCTATGAAAGTGAGTTAGATTTGGTTATCTCTATTTTGCTTTCTTATGTTTAGCTCGAGGACGAGCAAAAGATAGGTGTGGAGGTGTGATCGATCACTGATATTGCATATATATATATTATCACATTACCATATTTATTTTATAATAACTCTACTTTTTATTCTTATTTTTGTCTAAACGTTGTGCATGCCTTCACTAATGAATAAGGAGAGAAAATGAGCCTAAAAGCCCACTTAAACTCTGATTTAATTGACTTTAAATCAAAATTTAGGATTAGGCAGAAGATTTAAGGGGATAAGCACAAATCAGAGCAAATCAGAGAAGATAACACCAAATGAAATCCAGTTAAATTTAGATTTTTATAGATCCATTTGGTTAGCTAAAGATTAACAAAGATATCGCCAAATCCATAGCTCAAATTTAAAAATCCGATTGAAGATAGAAGTGTAACGAAGATAAAAAAAAAACCATGGCTCCCCGAATCTAGCTCTGTGGACAGATCTTGGCCACGAAAACACAATAAAAGCCGTGTTTTTGCGACTTGGTTGTGTATGTTAGGGGAGCGTTAGCTTCCCTATCTTCAGACACCTCCCCTATCTTCAGACACTTCTCCCCACTCATTTCTCCTATAAATACTGTATTTTTCGGAGGCAAACGGTAACCACTCCAGTAGAAAGTTTAGAATTAGGCTTTTCTCTTTAGGTTTAATTTAGGTTTTTGTTTTTCTTTATGTAATTTTCTGTTTTTTTTTTATAACTTAGGTTAGAGAAGATATTCATCAGAGAAGGACAGGAAGATTTGTATTGAGAGTGACACCAATGTAAAACTTCTTTTCTTTCATTGTTTTTTGATTTAATCAAAAGCTTATTTTTCTTCTTATTTTTACTTTACTTGCCTCTTCTTTGACTTGTAATCCAAGTGAATCCTATAGCCTTGAATCTGCCTTGCCCTTGCAAGTGCCACCGATGGCATATGGTGATGGATATTGGCTTATGGTGATGGATATCTACTTCTTATCATATAATAGTTTAATATTCCTTTATGTTTGCACTTTTATTTTGTGAGACCGATTTGAAGTAGAGAAGATCCTATATGTCATGTTGTGATCGCCTTCAAGCCAAGGTAAGTCGTTGCAACGGATCTAAGGTAAAGCAAACGCTGAAGAGGTAAGTGAATTTTTATTTTATTTTCTTTCTTTTAATTTCTTAGTTTAGAATCGTACTAAAACACCAACACAATCTCTTCTTCTATCATCTCCCTTTCTTCTTCTAACTTAACCTCTTTTCTTTTCTAAAAACTAAGAAGAAAGATTTTAACCTGATCTAGTAAAACTAAGAAAGACTTACTAAATGCTTCTATCACAGTCCCTCCTTATAGATCACGACTCACATAGCCACTTATTATAGCGGTAGTATTGAGCAACCTAACACATTCTTATTCTTCATTTCTAAACTTTACATTTTCTGTGCAGATTCAGACTCAATCAATAGTTTTATTACATTATATATAACAAGGAAACTGGGTTTGTTCGACCTTTTACAGCTGAACAACATGTATCCGATTGGTTGTAAACTGCCAATTAAATATGTAACTGTTCTGCTATTTACTGCTGAATAGATACATGTTTGTTCGGCTGTAAAAGGCCAAACATTTAAAGTTCTTTTCTGTCGATTATGGTCGAACAATACTTAAACTGATCGACCATAATCGACCAAACAGATCACGAATTCTTAAAAAA
>JAXCLS010027150.1:39587-56779 GCA_035584285.1 Agave angustifolia | reverse complement strand
TATTGTTAGATGTGAAAGAATAGTGTTAACGAAGGGTATATATTGCATAATAAGGACAATGAAAAAGATCAATACTATGTACTGCTGAGTAACAGTACTTACCTTTATTAAAGGATTTGTTGCTGTTTGAATTGTGGACAATCTGGTATTAGGAGCTTAAGGGAAGGAAAAAGGTTTTTTAGATCAGGAAAGATCAAGGTATTCTCTTTGGTGGTTAATAAGTTCTAAATATGTGTGCGTGTAGACAGGCCCAAGCCTGGCATTAACCATGGACCATGCTGTTAGCAGCTGCACATGCCATCTAGGCTTTGTTAAGAGCTCTAGGCATCAAAGATTGTGCATGCGTTGTATTATTATGCCTTGTCGATTCAAAATGGTTGGCTGTCTGCATAACTCAAAGTTGAGAAAAATTATATAACTATAACCTGATGTCACCGCTCTGAGTTGGTACCTGAGAAGATTTAGATTATAGAAATTACAGAGTTAGTTCAAGAGAGATCTCTCATCTCAATTATATAGATACATGAAAGTTTAATCCTACTCCTATTCCTATACTACTAATACAACTCGTACACCACTCCGTATATAAATCATATTTTCTAACACCCCCTTCAAGTTGGAGCATATATATCATACATGCTCAGCTTGTCAGTAATAAAATCAACTCGTCTTCCCAATGAACTTTGTGAGAAGATCTGTCAGCTGATGACCGGATGAAACTTGTCGAGCTTGAACAATCTTCTCTTCTATCTTCTGACATACCAATGACAATCCCCACTTCGATGTGCTTTGTGCGTTTGTGAAATATTAAATTTTAAGCTATGTGAATAGTAGCCTGGTTATTATAGTATAATCTCATAGGACATTAAGCTCAATCAACAAGTATGTGTCCCAAACTATTTCACAAGTTACTTTCGCCATTACATGATACTCTGACTTTGCACTAAATTGTGACACCACACTCTACTTTTTTCTTTTTTCTTACACAAGATTTCTTCTAAGAAATACGCGAAAGCTTGTGGTAGATCACCTATCAAGGGGTGATCTTGCCCAATCAGCATCTGAAAAATCAATAATTCTAGAGTGTCCACAATCTGAATATAGAAGATTAAATTCCTAAGAATCCGCACTTTTGTGTCCCAATAAGTTGTCCTTAGTGCTTAGAGAAACTGACTAATAACACACAATAAATGTAATATCATGGCTAGTTACCGTTATGTATTTCAGGTTACCCACAAATTGACGATAGTTAGATCATCTAAGATCTCCTCCTGACCGGTGGCAGCTTGACATTAGCTTCCATGGGTGCATCAACAACTCTACACCCCAACATACTTATCTCAGAGAGCATATCAAGCACATGTTTCCTCTCATGGAGCTAGCTACTTCAATGCCTAAGAAGTACCGCAAAGATCTAAAGTCTTTTGTCTCAAAATGCTTCTGCAAGCAACATTTCAGATCAGCAATCCCTTGCGCATTATCACCGGTAATAATAATATCTGCGTACACTAAAAGGAGTAACCTCTTCTCTTGATGTTAAAATACAGAATGATCCTTCTGAGAATGAGAAAGACCAAAAGCCCAAACAATAGAGACAAATTGTTCAAACCAAGCTCTTATTGACTTCTTCAGTCTGCTTTGACTCCCCCTGAGCAACAAAATCAGGTGATTGATCCATGTAAACCTCTTCGTTAAGAACATATTAAGAAAAGTATTCTTAACATTCCTCTGATAGAGGGGCCAGTGATGAGTGGCAGTCAAAGAAACAAGAGTCCGCATAGAAGTTAGCTTCACAATCGGCAAGGTGTCCTGATAATTCATTCCATACACTTGAGAATACTTTTTGGCAATCAAACGGGCCTTCAAATAAGCCAATGATCCAACAGAATTCAGCTTCACAGTGTACATCTACCGACATCCAACTACTTTCTTTCTTGGAGGAAGAACAACATGATCTCAGGTTTCATTCTGTTTTACAGCCAACATTTCTTCTTTGGCATCCTTCCAACCTGGGATAGGGCTTCTGATACAAACTTGAAAACAAAATATAAGTCCAAAGAAGAAATGAAGGCATGCATGGAAAAAGCCAAAGTGTGAATAAGATACAAAGCTAGAGAGGATGAGATGTGCGAGTACGTTTACCTTTATGAAGGACAATAGGAAGATCATGAAAAAGCATCGTCAGAATCAGTATTATACTAGAGGGTAATGTATATTTCTCACCGGTTTGTGTTACAGAAATTACAATAGCAGAAGATGTTGGCACATGTGCAGTAAAAATATGTCTTATGAAGACTGATTGATTCTCCAAACTAGTGGAGTTTTAGTTCTCCATGTATAGGTGACAATATACTCTGATCTATATTAAATGATGGAGTATGTACAACTGGTGGATCTTGAACAAGGAAAAATATATTGTCGTCCTCGAACTCTAAGAAAAAAAAGACTCAGTTAAAACTTAGATTTAGACTTAAAAAAATTTGACATCAGTTGAAACAAAAAATAATTCAGTGAATGACAAAAATATTGATACCCTTTCTATATCCGAGAATACCCAAGAGAAACACATTTGAGCACGAGAATCCAATTTCGTTTTATAAAGATCATTGTTATGAACAAAACACGTACACCCAAAAATTCTTGGTGGCACGAAAAACAAACCATTTTAAGCACATAAAATCGAATAAGATATTTGACTTTACAAAACACAAGAAGAAATTTGATTAATTGAATAACATATTGTAAGAATTGCGTCACTCCAAAAATATTTAGAAACTTACTTATGAATAAGAAATGTGCGAGTAGTTTCAAGCAAATGACAGTTTTTACGTTCAATGACACCATTTTGTTGAGTAGTGTAAGAACAAATGGACTGATGTCATGCTTAATCATAAAATTTGTGAAAGATGAACTAAAATACTCTGTAGTATTGTCAGATCTTTTCACAGAAGTGCTAAATTGGGTTTTAATCTCAAATCAAAAATTTGAAATATTGAAAAGATCTCAGAACGAAATTTCATGAGATAAATCTAAGTAACACGTGAGTAATCATCCACAAAAGTAATTAAATATTGAACATCAAGTTTGAATTTTTTTTGAGCATGGACCCTATACATCTGAATGTACCAAATCAAATGAGTGATTAGCCAGTTTATTAACTCTATTAGGTTAAGACATTCAATAATATTTCTTTAGTTAACAAGACTCAGCTTGACTGGCCTCAAGAATTAAAACTTTTAAGACCGATAAAGTGGAGTAACCTAACTGACATTGATGTCAAAAAATAAAACTGAACTGGAACACTCCACTAGTTTGGAGACCAAGTCTAAGTAATACAATATGTCTTTCTAATGCCCGATGCAAATCAACTTCTTCGTTCAAGTTCTCGAAATTCACAAAATGTATGATATAATTTTATTGAACAATTTAACTTTCTAGTAATGTTGCTAATCAATAGCAAACTGAAAGGAAAGTTTGAAATATAAAATACAGATGATAGAGATAAAAAAGATGTGGCATTAGAAAGTTTTTATGCCTTGAACAGAAGAAGTTGAATCATAGGCTAATGTAACATAGGGGAAAACACATAAAATCAAGAGAGGACATAATACCTTTGTTCTCAGTCATATGATCTGAAGTTCCTGAACTTATAACCCACGTGTGTAGAGAATTTGATGCAAGATAAGCTGTAAAGTTAACTGATCGGGTCAGAGTAATTGTGGAGAAAGAAGATGACATCTTGGCACCTTGAAATTGCTGAAACATCTAAAATTATTGTAATTGATGAGAAATTGTTCATAAGAAGACACGTGGGCAACCTGAAAGTATTGAAACATCTGAAAGTGTTAGTGATTATACTTTTTATTTGTCATACTCATGGAATATCTTTTGAAATTGATTATCTTTAGGGATCCAAATATATCCAAGCAAACGATCTTCTATCGGGATTTAAACACCCAACAAATAATCCTCCCTCGAGATTTAAAACAACTCAAAAAAAAAATCACCAAACTCTCAAGTATTCGAAAAGAATACATAATTTTAAAAGAAGAATGGCCTAAAAACTCCAAACCTCTTCCACTTTTTTCTGTTCACGTGAATATTAACTTTGTTTTTGTTTAAACAAAACTGAATTCAAACCAAATTTGAAAGAAGAAAAAAGAAACGAAAAAGAAGACGAAGAAAAAGAGAGAATTGATAATAATCTTTTGATGGCGAACGGAGATGAAGACAATAAAGATCGCGAGGAATCGAGAACTTTAACGCTCTGATACCATAAGAAAATTTAAATTATAGAAATTAGAGAGTTGATGAGTCTTCTTTATGCACTCTTATTTATATACAAATATAATTACAACTCTCAATAGAAATAGGACTTTCAATATTATATAGCAATATTATCTTAATTAAGTAATTACTCCTGATATAACTCATGTACCACTCATTTAACAAATCATATTCATCTTGAGAAACTCATAACTCTAAACACCTAGCTCTTGTTGCAAAACGCAGCTGTTTGGCAACAAGAGTTGGCCCAAGATTTGTCCTGATTCTCGCTAACCCTCAACTAAACAAATCAAAATTGCTAAAAACTTGCCAGCAATCGCAACTGGCTAAACTACCTAGAAATTCTGAAGTGCTACTTAAAACAGCCCAAAAAACATCTAAATTATGGAATCAAGGGGAGTGACACCACGGCAAAGTAGACAGAATAGCCCAAACAAACCCCACCATTAATGAATAAAATATATATATCAGCTTCTATAATAATGTATTCTCCAACAAAAAATTCTCCAACAAAAAGAAACCAAAACAAGACCATTAAACTTTTGTGTGGATAGAAAAAGAAACAAATTGAATCTTTCCTTCCCCTACAAACAAAAAAACAGCGAGTTGTTTCTTCCAGTATCTACAGCTGAGGTCCTAGAGACATTCTGCCCATGAGCTGATGATAGTAAGCCGAGGCCCCATTTGACATGTTCAGACTCGGATCAGATAAAGATTCCCCTGTTGGCTCCCCCTTCGGCACAACAAACCCTGCGTCTGCTCCGTGGCGATGGTGACCCATGAGCGCGTTAACCGATGGCAGAGCCATGTGACCGAACCTAGACATTGCGAGGTTCGCTGCAGAGAAGCTTTGAGGTCCTACTCCAAAGGCGAAGTTGGCTGCTCCTGGCGCAATCTGGTCTCGTCCGTGCAGGCTGAAAGCAGCGAAAGGTGGAGGGCCATTATACCTTTTGAAGCTGTCTTGTGCTCGAGCTGGTTGAGGGGCTACGGGGGCCGCGGAAGCAGGGAACGAAGAGCTCGTCGATCCACTGCCGCCCCTGGCAGCAGGGACCTCATGGTTGTGCTTTCCTTCATAGGTTGTGATCACTGACTTGAGGTCATGTGACGCTCTTTCTACGTGCTTACGAACCGAGCAGCCTGGATTGGTGCACTTGTAGTAGCTCCTGCAGCAAAAGGTAATTAGTCTTCTTTCTTGGGTTTAAACATGACCTATGCAATGTAAAACATCAACAGTGCCGGGCAATCCGAGGATATGCCAACGTATGATTCAGTAGAGAACCGAATTCTGATGAACTACTCAGATGGCCTTGAACATTGAAGTTGCATGAACTGCACAGATAAACTGACAGATCTGTTTAAAATCCTGATATTTCAGAAAATCATCCAAACCTGGGTCTGGGAACTGATTATTAATAGGTTTTCGAATCAGAATGCACTATTTTTTTTTTAACTACTTGTAAGTTTTGAACTAGAATTAGAATTGCGTCTAGTTCTTGCCTTTTTCTGTGCTTAAGAGCCGAATGCAATTCCTTATAGCAAATATATCATCTTTTCCCCTCATCCATACTTTATCCTCTGACTAGGAGAAATTGAAAGACAAACCAGTATTTGGGATCATGGCAAGCTCCTCCCTCGTCCACAGTTTTCTTTGCCAAGATTTGACACTAGCTAAGATCGGGTTGACATGAAGTCAAAAAGGCATGGTAAAACCTTGTCAAAATTTTCCTCGTTACATAGCTGACACTTTTTGACCGGAAACAGCTCGACAATGATGATTGGACTCTTGTACATTAATTAAGATTTTTACCATGTTAATGCAAATTTTACTAGAATCATTTTGTTTATGAGTAAATGTTGGAGACAATTTATGTTACATGCAATATCGACATGGATCTTCCTACATGCCACTGTACCACACTTCACTAAGGATCTTTATTGAGCACGGGCATACAATCAAGTGTTAATTATTTTAAAATGAAATATTGGTTTGGAATGGAAGCTTAAGAAACTAAAATTTTAGTGACAAAAAAATAGTATACAAAATTTATGGCTAACAATCAAAACACACACACACACACACACACACACACACACACACACACACTTATCTAAAATTTAGTCAGGTCGTATCTTCCCCTAAATCCTTATGACCCATTTATTAATTGGATAACACTAAATGCATCAGATGCTAATGAGATCAGACCCAAGAGATCCAGATCTGGTTTAATCAGGTTGGATCCGAGTCATGACACTCATGACATAGTCCATGGAAAGCACGATGTGCCAGTTATCATTATCATTCAGATATGCAATGAATAAAGAGAGATGAAAACAGGATGAAATAAAAATTTATCAATCTAATAACATCAATGTTTAAGATTAATATATAGGCATAATCAAAAAATCAGAACACGTACCTAAGTATTCTGAGAATGGGGTGTTACATAATCTATTCCATACATCTGGTAATACCTTTTGGCAATCAAACGAGCCTTGAAACGAGCGAATGATTCATCGGGATTCAGCTTCATAGTGTACACTCATTGACATCCAACTCTTCTCTTTTTTGGAAGAACATCTCAGGCTCCATTCTATTTTAGAGCTAGCATTTCTTCCTTCATGACATCCTTCCAACCTGCGATAGATAGTGCTTATAATTCAAACTCTACAATATAATATGAGTCCAAGAAGAAATAAATGCATAAAAAGGAGACACGTGTGAATAAGATACAAAGCGAGAGATAGGGTAAGATGTGTGAGTGTGTTTACCCTTACGAATTGCAATGGAAGATCATCATCAGAAACATTCTCAGAGTCAGTATTAGATCACTAGAGGGTAATATAGTTGTATTCTCACTAGTTTGTATTCTCACTAAAAGGTAATGTAGAAGATGTTGGCATATGTGCAGTAAAAGTACGTCTTGTGAAGACTTTATTGATTGTCCAAATCAATGAGAGAGATCTGGTTTTTCATGTACAGGTGGCAATAAACCCAGATTAACCGACGATGGAGTATGTACAAATAGTGGATTCTGAACAAAGAAAAACATATTGTTGTCCTCGGACTCTAAGCTAGAAGACTCGCATCAAACCCGAATTTGGACTAAAAAATGTGACATCAGCTTGAAAAAAGAAAACAATTCAGTGAAGGACACTGACACCAATACCCTTTCTGTGTCTGAAAATACCCAAGAAAAATACATTTAAGAGCACGAGAATCTAGTTTAGTTTATGAGGATCATTGTTTTGAATAAAACACACACTAAAAAATCGTTGGCATGGAAAACAAATTGTTTTATGGACATAAAACTGAATACGAGATTTGATTTTGCACACCAGAATAGATTAATTTGATTAATTAAATACCATACTGTAAGAACTGCATCACTTCAGAAATATTTAGAAACTTTCTTATGAATAAGCAATGTTCGAGCAAGTTTCAAGCAAATAACAATTTTTACGTTCAGCGACGCTATTTTTCGAGGAGTGTATGCACATGAGAATCGATGAATAATGCCATGGTCAGTCATAAAATTTGCAAAAGATGAACTAAAATATTTTTTAGCATTATTAGATCTTAAGATTTTCACAGAAGTGTTAAATCGAGTTTAAATCTCAGTACAAAAATTTTGAAATATAAGAAAGATTCAGAACGAGATTTCATGAGATAAAGCCAAGTAACACGCGAGTAATCATCCACAAAAGTAAGAAATACTGAAAACTAATTTGGATTTTATTAAACATGGACCCCATACATCTGAATAAACTAAATCAAATGGGTAATTAGTCTTCTTATTGACGATAGTGGGATAACACATTTGATGATGCTTCCCTAATTAATATTACTCATTTTTACTAGACTCATGAAGCTAAACTTTTAAAACTGATAGAGAGAGATGATCTAATTGACAATAATATAAAAAAGTAAAACAGAACTGGAGCACACTACTGGTTTAGAGATCAAGTTCAGGTAATGCAATGTGTCTTTCTCACTGTCGATGTCAATCATCTTCTTCGTTCCAAGTTCGTGAAATTCACAAAATATAGGATAGAATTTTACTGAAAAATTTAACGCTCTAATAATCTTACTAACTAATGGTAAACTGAAAGAAAAGTTTGGAACATAAAGTACATATGATAGAGATAGAGAAGATGTAGCATTAACAATGCTTGTACCTTAGATAGAAGAAGTAGAACCATCGACTAATGTGACAGAGGAAAAGAACACGTAGAATCAAGAGAGAACACAATACCTTTGTTCCCAGTCATGTAATCAGAAGCCCATGAATCTATAATCTAAGTAGGAGATATAGATGAAGTAAGAAAAGTAGTGCGATTATCTGTCCGGGTCAAAGTGGCTTTGGCAGAAGATGGGGTGGATGATGTTGTCTGGATGATGTTGTCTGAAATTACTGAAACATCTGATACAACAATTTCTTCATCTGCTCCTTACTCACTGAACTCCTACTCTCAGATTGCTCCTTCTAAGCTGTGGCTACATCAGCCGATCGAAATGGTTGCTGCTACTTCTTTCCTTGAAATAATGGGCAATTATACTTGGTGTGGCCTGACTCCTTAAAATAATAACAATCGATTACGTCTCCTTATCCTCCTGAACGACCGCCACCGTGGTCTTTCCCAAAGCCTCGACCTCTTACCTCTTGTTGTTGTGGTTGAACCGCAAGAGTAGAACGATATTGAGTCTCCATGTGGCTGGATTCTGTGACTCTGAAGGAACAACTTCTCGTAAGAAGTTGTAGTTGACAGTGGAGCTGCCAATCACATTCGGTCGAGCTTTTGAGAACTCTGAATGCAATGCTCCTAAGAAAACAACCATCAATTTGTTCCACCTTTCCTGCATCTCCGTCACGTCGCTTGTAATAGGAAAAATCTCCTTTACCTCCTCAAAAAGTTTGTTGAAGTCGGAATAGAACTGGGCCAACATTCGACTTTCCAAAAATTTAGCACCTTTATGTGTTACAATACTATTTGAACCATCCTCAAACCATTTTGCAATTAATACCTTTAAAGTTAAAACCATATTTTATGGTAAAAGACAAACTAGTAAAAAATATTAAATATAAGTTGCTTAGGATCTAGTGAATGAGCAAGACAATGAAGTGAAATGTTATGAGCAAGACAATGAAGTGAAATGTTACTCTTATTTCATCGATCTAGTAAAATGTTGTGCACCACTGTGTAGAAAGATTTATAGAGTTTTGACAATGAAAAGAGACTTAAGATTGCTAAATTCAAACATAGCGTGCCTAGTTGAATTGTTCATGATGAATTATTTCTAAATGTCATCCCTTGCAATATCTGTGATCTAGCTACAATTTTCATATGTTACATTATTTACATTTTTGTTCTTGGCCATGCAAGCATTCTTGAGTGCAAGATTGAAAGCATAGACAACACATGGTGCTCAAAAGATATGAGGAAATTTATCTTAAACTAATTGCCTGGATGCCCTACGAATTGGTGCACTATCTGTGATAATTTGCACTGCATCTTACATACCAACTTCCTTTATCATTTTGATTATCTCGTCCCGGATGAAGAATCTATTTTTTAACCATTTTAACAATTCACGGCCTTAAAGTCCACTTTTTGTCATCGCCATGAAATTTATAAGAGTCCTTTGAGGATTGGACCAACCGCAGGCTAAAGTCAATCCATTCTCGTTTCTAGAAGTGTTTTTAATTGGTTCTATCAATCTTTCTATGATATCTCTCTTTTAAAGCAACAAAGTCCGCAACGTTATTGTATCCGGGAGGAACATAGCCAAAATTTTGAGTATTTGTCGCATATGTGATCGCACTAATGAAATGTGGATTTCTTGCTATATGTAATGAAAGACCGGCGGAATAGATGAACCTTGCAATCTCTTGATACAACCTTTCTTGAGCCTCATTATTTTAAGATTCTCAATTGTGATGTAGGCCCCACTTTTCTAGAAGTGGTGAGTAGAAATGAATGCACAATATAGTTTAAGGAAGATGTAATTCATAGAATCAAAACAAAATGGTTAAAGTGGAGAAGTGCTTCTAGTGTTTTATGTGATCGTAGCATACTCATGAAATTGAAGAGAATTTTATAGAATGGATTTAAGATTTGCGAAGCTCTATGATTCATATTATTAGGCAATTAATAAACATGTGCAAAAAAAATGAGTGCAGAAGAAATAAGAATGTTGAGATAGATGAGTGGTAATGCACTAAGAGATAAGATGAAAAAACATGACTAAACAAAATGGTTATAGAATGAGGTTGCTCCGATTGAGGATAAAATGAGGAAAATTGATTGAGATGATTTAGTCATGTGCAACACATATCAATAAATGTGTAAATTAGAAAAATTGATAGGATAATAGTTACTTGAACAATGAGGACTAGAAGACGACGTAAATGAACTTGGATGGAGCCAATTAAGAAGGATATGTTAATGCCTCATGTTTCTGAGGAGATGACCCCCTTAGGAGAGTTTATTGGAAAAAAGGTTCATGTACCTGACCTAAAACTTCAAGATAAATGCTTGGTGGTGGTTGTTGTTGTCCCACTTTTCTCTTCTTTGGCTCAAATCCTTTTGGTATAAATGAACCACCGGGGCTTCCCATGATTTGTTGTCCATCCAAAGCCGAATTGAAAGAAGTTTGACTTGGAGTTGCGGTAAAACAACTTCTTTGATGTGGCTCTTTTCAGTGTCATATCCTCATCATCAACTATCTTTTGCAATTCCCGAAGTTTTTGAGGGTGAACATTAGGGCACGCTGCCACGCTCTGATACCTTGATTGGGAATTTGAGGTGAATGTTCCTTTATCCTAAACTATGATCCCTTGAAAACTCCATTACAAAAAATTGCATTTGAATTTGACATTTCTTCCACCTTCTGAACGAGCTTTCATTATTGTGGCAAATTTCTTCAATGGAGCATGATCATCATCTTGTTCCATGCAACTAGGTGCAAAAGATTTAGAGCTACCAACATTTATTTTTTTTCCTCTAAATTTAAAATAACTCAACTGGAAAAACTAAAATTTGAACAAATTAACAAATAATAACTATGACAACTTAACAATTTATATATAAAGGGTGAAATGACTAAAAATAACTCTTAAACCAACAAACTAATAAAAACAAAAAAAAAAACAGGAAGTTAACCATTTACGACAAGTAATAAACACATTAACAAGACAAATTAACAAAAAACACGGCAAATATTTGGTGTTGATTTAGTAGTGAATAACCTGAAAACAACACCAAATCAATCTAAAACTACACTAATTAATCAAAGACAACACAACAAGAAACATTATAAATAAAAAAATAAAAGAGAATCTCTCAACATGTCCCTATCCCACTCATAGATTAATTTAAAACACACAACACCCGTTATCAAGTTAACCAAAAAAAGAAGAAAACAACTAAAACATCCCCATCCCACTCACAAATCTTGCAATATAAATACTCACCCCAGCAATAATTCCTCCTCCAGTCCTCTCAAACAACTTCTGACACAGAGAACCTCCCCTCCTTAACCGTTCCTTCCTGTCACCTTCTAGGATACAGACACTTGGAACATACCTGATGCGTGAGATTGCTGGCATTCAGGAAAAGCTGCTTCCAAACACTTAGTCGTAGCCTTCTCACTACCTAAAAGACCTCATCATCGTGAGACTGCCTCCTTGCTGCCTTGAAACCCTTGTAGACACCTCTTACCACCTCATCAAAGCCTCCTTGCTGCCACCTTGTCTTCGTCAGACGCCTATTTGCTGGATTCTAGTTGGAACCAACATGGTACTTCGCTAGAAAATAAAGCTAAGGTTCTTGAGAGGGAAAGAGACGGGTAATTGATTGAAAGAGCTCGATTCAATCAATCGGTCTTATCTAGTTTGTCCCAATATTCTGAAACTCTCTCACCATTCGGTGTCCTAACCATATCGGGAGGTGTTGAGGATTTGTTTTTCTTTTGTTTTAAGTTACATAATAATCCAATACGTGTGTAACACGTACTGGTTGTGTATTGGTACTCTATCCATGTCGGATACATATCAAATACAGTATTGGCTCAAGTTTTGGAGTGTCGGTGCTTTCCAGCTTTTAGATATGTTTATTTTGCTTAGATTCCGTACTAAACACGATCATTTTCGATTCCACTCTTTTGCCATATTCCATCTTACTAACAATGTGCTATATATAGTTGAGTTAATTTCTTTAATGTGCATCATAAAGACTTGTAATCTGCAGGCTCAGCAGTTTTACTTTACCTGAGAGTCACACTGTCACAGTCCAACCTTTTTCTTCTGAGCATTTTAATTATGGCTGTGTGATCTTGATCCTCTCATGTTGACCAGTCTCTGGTCTGGTCTGGTCTGACCTAAATGGCATCACACTCTGTGTGGCCAAGGAAGTAAGCGGTCTCCTACTTGGCAGAGAACGTCCCGAGCAATGACCTTCCTCTAAAGGTGTCTGAGTTTGAGACTCTGGGCATTATGTTAATTCTTTTGATTATTCTATCTTTAACTGGAACATAGTGATTAGTGACAATGTTCTTGGAGAGAACATCATGGAAGGACTATTGGGATCTATTTTGAAAATCTTAAAAATGCTATTGGATTCTATATTGAATGTGTTTTTCATTGCGGATGACTTTGGTCTTTGCTCTTAAAAGTTTTACGAGATATTAGAATGTCTTCTCCATTTAATAAAATATCTATAGAGAAACTAAGGTGCGAACTTTCATATATTTTCTACTTTTATAGAAATTGTGACTCCCATGAGAACCGAAATCTTGCTACATCCAATGTGCATTATCATATTACATATATTGCTTGATGTCTGTGAGCTCCTATTACTTTGAAATTGTTCAAAAATGCTGTCCTTCTGTTCTTTCCTTTCCCCTAGCTGATGGTTTAATGTATTTAAAATTGTCTGCATAGGTGTCCATTTCAGTCATGCAAGAATTGCTGTGCCACAGCTCAGAACCCGTGTCATATTCATGGTATGTGGCTCATCTGTTGCATAATTTTATAAGGGCTATTTTGCTATTAATTAGATGAAATTTTCTGAATTTTTCTGTTAGCAATCTTTCTAGATCTGTTGATATACTTAATTTTTTTTGATGATTGAATATTGACATTACCATTCTGTTACTTTGAGAGAGATTTAACTTCTTTCGCTGTATTTTCGTTGCTAAAGTTGTCTTCTGGACTAATGTTTCAGTTCTGAAGCAAAGCAGCATTTTACCAGCGCCACCACCTCCTTCTACAACCCCTTCGCCGGGACAGCGGCAACAGCCATCAAGTGATGCATCTTCAACTGGGTGGGTTCTGGTTAATTAAGAAAATATGAGATAGAGACAGTATGGGTAAAATTTTCATCATTTATTTACTGTCACAGGGCTTCTTGGAGACTATCTTCACTTAGACAACTCTCTTCTGCTTTCGCTAGTACCATGCGGGTAAAGAAGCCTCTCACACGAAAGGTAATCACTATTTGCAGCTCATCTGTATCCGTAAAATTTTTAACTGTGCGGCATGACAAAAATTTCACTTGTGGATTTTTCCCAAGATCTTCTTTTTCCAGATTACTTTTTCAAGCTTTTCTACTGTTGACCTCTGTCTTCATAAGCTACTTAAAATTCCTCTTTTTAAAAAATAATAAGTAATGAACTTTTCACATCTGCTTTGTTTAATACTTAATGATAATAAATTCTTTTTTGAGGCAAATACTTCCTGATAATGATGTTGCTAAGTGGTGCTTCTACCTTTAGTTACCACTGCCATTTTCCATTCTCATGAAGTGTACTGTAATATAAATACACAAATTTTAACATCCAATCACCATAAGTTCTGTTTTTTATATGGCCAATTCTATGGTTCATATTCTTTCTTTTCTATCCTTGTATCAAATTGTTCAGAGTTTTCATTTCCAAAATGCCAAACTTTTTTCTATGCTTTTTCAGGATGCTGTTAATATAAACAAGTGGAGGTTTTCAAAGTTGAAGGAGCATATTGAAGGAAACATTGAAGCAGAGAATGAGGCATTTGATAGGTACATGTGGCATGTCAGTTTGCTAGAGGAAACATTCTCCATCGAGAGGCTTTTGTCAGATGGACAGATTGCACCTGAACCTACTTCCTCTTCGGAGGACGAGTTTCAGAAGTTGGTGTCATCCATGAAAGTGAAGCTCAAGTCTAATGCTGAGAAAGCCGATAGTTGTAGGGAGAGGATAAGGGACCGCGTGGGTCAACTATTGAGGAAGTTACAGGAGAGGGATCTTGCTCCTGATGAGGACTCACCCTATGCTGACGAAATTGATGCTTGCAAGGAGCCTAAAAGACCGAAGAAAGCAAGTGAGTGGAGGGCCGAGAGGGCTGCAGTATTTAATGATCTTATTGACAAGTTGAGTAAAGCTCGTAGTGAGGATGATCTTAAACCATGTCTGGAAATGAAGCTTCAGCTATTAAACCGATCTGAAAGTAAGCCGTGTACATCCGGTGAACGGGACCCTGTGAAACCTCTGGAGATAAAACAAGAACCAGATACTATATCGGATTTATCTGTCTACTCTCTACCTAAGACATGCACCATTGTTCATATGGATCAGGATGCTCTTTCTAACATAAACGCCGAGCTTTCATCTATCAGTCAGTTGGCAGAATTGTGACTCTGGATGTAGCTTGCTAACCACGGTATTACGAATTGACTCAAAAATAGATGAGAGGGGGAAAAAGGATAACGAAAGGAAAGAGGAAAAAATTATGAATGCATCCTTTCAGTGTGGTACTTGCTCCGAAATGGAGTTCCCGGTGGAGCTTCTTGCTTCTAGGATTTTCCCGTCAACAAATATTGGATTTTTCATTTTTCAGCAGTAGTCTTTTATTGATGCAGGCTTGAATTTTATTCAACATATTGTGGTGTTACATCAGTTTTATCGCTTTGGAAGCATGAGGTATCTGTTTCTTCAACTGATTATTCTTGCTGGAAACCATTTTCCGACGAGTTCCATTTTGTAAATGTTGTGTTCAGTTTGTAAGCTAACTGTAGATTCGTGGGAATAAGTAGGGTGTTGTTGGTTACAGTAACTGTAGTAACTTTTTCATGGAACAAGCGAGATTCCAAACTTCAAATTTCTTGGAACATCAGCATTGCAATGCATTAGAACTGAAGAATTCAATTTCATTTTCAACTGTGCATGAATCATATTTATACCCCCAAAGAAGTTTTTTTTGTTCTTTCTCTTGGTTGGAGATGCGTATGTGCTAAAACTAATGTGGTGATTTTTATACAACAAATGTGATGCTTTTGATGATCATGACTGTGCTTTTATACTGTGCATGATTATGTTGCTTATATTTTGGATGTGGGTTTGATTTTTTTTCTGAAAAGAAAATAACAAAATAATTATCTGAATGCGTAGATGAAATGAGACCTGTCATGTTGAAGAATTCGTTGCTACAAAATAGGTATTGGCATTCCCTTTCTTGGTTGTGTGTGTGTGAGAGAGAGAGAGAGAGAGAGAGAGAGAGAGAGAGAGAGCATTGGTTCAAGGGTTAGAGGAATAGAGAGTTGAGAGGTTAAAGAAAGCCCCTAGCTGCATATAAGAGCAGCTTGGGTATATAGAAATAAAACATGACAGAATTTTGGATTTAGACGACGGAGGAGGGTACAGTGTGTAAAAATAAATGTTAGGTGGGTTTCGTGAATTCCGCTAAAATGTTAGGGGGGTTTGGTGACTTCTTCCCACAAAATAGAGAGAAGTTTGCGTAGGTAATTAGTGAAGTGTGTGAAGATAATAAGAAACTTCTAAACATTTTCATCTACCTTTTGTTCCTTCAAATCGGCACTAATTACCCAAGCAAACTTCTCTTTTTTTTTTTTTGGTTGAATTTTTGAATATGCCCTTCATTTTATAGTAACCTCTTCACTTAATGTTGTCACCAAAACACATCGTAATCATTCTGAGAACGAGAGAGAGCAAGGGTCTGAACAACAAAGGCAAATCATCCAAACTGAGCTCTCGGCGACTGCTTCAATTTATACAAAGACTTTTACAGCTTACGCACCTTCTCTTACTCTCCCTGGGTAGCAAAAATGGGTGGTTGCTTTATGTAAATCTCTTTGGGAAGAACACTATAAGAAAAGCATTCTTAACATCTAACTGATGAAGGAGCCAGTGAAGAGTGGTAGTTAAAAAAAAAAAAACAAGAATATGCACAGAAGTCAGCTTTGCAACCAGCGAGAAAGTATCATAATAATCCATTCCATACACCTGAGAACACTCTTTGGTAACTAAATGGACCTTCAAATGAGCCAATGACCTATCGAGATTAGCTTCACAGTGTACGCCCACTGACATCCAACTGCTTTCTTTCTTGGAGGAAGAACAATAAGATCTCAGGTTCCATTTTATTCAAGAGCCAACATTTCTTCTTTTAAGGCATCCTTCCAGCCTGGGATAGATAGGGTTTCTGATACATACTTGAGAACATAATATAAGTCCAAAGTAGAAATGAATATATGAAAGAAAGGAGACAAGTGTGAATAAGATACAAAGTGAGAGATAAGATGAGATGCACAAGTGTGTTACTCTTACGAAGTGTGATATGAGGACCATCATCATCATCAGAAACACTATCAAAATCAGTAGTAGTATCGCTAGAGGGTAATGTAGATGTTGTTCTCACTAGTTTGTGTTTAGAAAATTGAAATAGCAGAAGATGTTGGCACAGGTACAGTAGAAGTATGTTTTGTGAAGACTTTGATCATTCTCTAAACCGGTGAGGGGTTTTGGTTCTTTATATACATGTGACAATGTACCCAAATCTATATCAACCGATGATGAAGTATGTACGACTGGTGGATCTTGAACAAGGAAAAATATATTGTCGTCCTCGAACTCT